>JAFIRS010003091.1:0-156747 GCA_018342105.1 Gonioctena quinquepunctata | reverse complement strand
TTTTGGAAGAAAAGACATAGTAAGACTGTATGAAAATATAGATTATTTCACCTTATAAAAAATACACTCACTGAATTGAGAAACTTCTCGTACTCTGTATTCACTCTGATGATATTATCTAACATCTGATTTCTCATCAACGACTCCACACATTTTTATAAGAGACATCCCCACTCCATTTCCAGTAGATGGGACTGTGAAGGTCATTACGCACTTGAGCATCAACACACTCATCAATACTCGCAGTTCACTCTTAGCTCTCTCACAGGATGAATGCCCTCCTCGCTTGGAGAGTGCAAGGATTCATGAAGGTCATGACTACACAGAATATGTATGCCTACACCACAACATTAGTCAAGGTCAAACAAACATCGAGATCAAATCTTTTGGTTGCCGAAACAAATCCAACATCAAAACTCAAGGTCAAATCTCAAAGTCAAAACTTAATGTTATGAATCTCAAGGTCATATTCAAGGTCAAGTCGAATCTCAAAGTCGACCAAACCCAATATCAAAACTCAATGACAAATCTCAAAGTCAAATCTCAAGGTCAAACACACACACACTGCACACCTGCAACTATTCAAGGTCACACGTGACGTCATAGTGGTGGGGGGAGACCCAGAACCGGCTTAAATCTCCTACTAACGTCGTTTAACTTCGTAACTGGCCAAATTCAGCCCGTTTTAAGCGGAAACGCCGTTTAGAACTAAACGTGGTTTATAGTTCCTGGTGAAATCCAATATGACGTGTAGAAAGCTTAATCTAAGTTTGATTTGAAAAAAAACGCGTTCAAAGAGGTTGGTGAAATCGGGCTTTGATCTGAGTTTAATTTGAACAAAACGCGTTTAAAGAGGTTGGTGAAATCGGGCCTAAGAAACCTACTCTAGCGGTATTGATGACATAATCAATATGTCCGCCAAAGTTTTGTGACACGCTTCTCATTTCCCTATATAACTTGGGGTTTTGTTCTGATATTAACTTATATTGTTAGTGATTATGAATCAGGAGAAAACGCCTTTCCACGCTATATTGCTTCATTTCTCTATTTAACTTCAGGGTTTGTGTTGAAATCAGTTACATGTAGCTGAAAATGTTCGCATACCTACTTTGTCAAAAAATTTTTCGACTGTTATGCAGGGAATGAGTCGAAATCAGCTTCTGACAAAATTCCATGACTATTTTCACAATATTCCTATTCATTGTCAAATAAATATATATCCGGAAACGCTTCGTTTCCAAGATACAGGGTGTTGAAATTTTATTTTCATTTTCGTTTTTGTCAAATAACTTGCGAAATACTGACCTCAATTTAACGAAAATTGGTATTGAGAGGTTTTTTGAGGTGTCAAATTCGAACCTGATGTTATCATTGCTCTTTCTCGTAGGGGGCGCCACCTACACGTCTTTTTTTTGAAGATTCATAACTTTTTTGAACGTACTTTTAGTTAATTTTTCAGTAGAAAAATCATCATATCCACGTAAAAAAAACTACCCTTGTTACAAGTCGCTATAAGTAACCGTTTTCTAGATATTTGTACTTAAAAATATCAAGTCGGTTATTTGATAATCGATGCGTGATGAAGTTATTACCATTATTTTGCATTTTTCACAAGAATGCTTACGAAATGAATTCGACGTTTAAGTAAGTAGTTTTGGTGATTACATATTATGTGAAAGTTAAACGTTTTGTTGTTTTGTTGAAGTCTCTGTGAGTTTTAAATCACGAATTTTGAAAAAAATTATTATTTGAACAATAATGCTCATTTAGCCGATATGCAATTTGTTTATGGCCTTGCGGATGGCAATGCGCGCGAAGCAAGATGTATTTACCAGGAGCGATTTCCTAATCGAGTACTGCCTTCAGCTCCAACATTTAGTATTCTCCACCGTCTTTTGGCAGAAACAGGTAGCTTTAAGAAGGCAGCTGATATTATTGAAAGACCACGAGCAGTCCGAACCCCAGAATTGGAAAAAGCTGTTTTGGACGCTCTCGAGGAGAATTCAGAAACAAGTACAAGAATAATTGCTGAAGGTTTCAATTCTACTCAGTCCACAGTTTGAATAGTTATCCACGATCAACAATTTTATCCATGCCATTTTCAAAGGGTACAAGCTCTGTCGCCACGAGACTTTCCCCTACGCATTACTATGTGTCAGTGGTTTTTGAGAAAATTGGCTGGAAATCCTCAATTTTTAAAATTTGTACTCTTCTCGGATGAGGCAAATTTCTCCCGAAATGTTATCACAAACTTTCATAACAACCATGTTTGGGCTCTGGAAAATCCGCACGCAGTTGGTAAAAGACATTATCAGTATCAATTTTCTGTGAATGTATGGGCGGCAATAATTGATAATTACTTGATAGGTCCTTTCTTTCTTCCGTTCCCACTGAATGGCGCAACTTACATAGACTTTTTATAAAATGAATTGCCGGGACTACTTCAGAATGTACCATTAGGAATTCGTATCCGCATGTGGTTTATGCATGATGGGGCTCCGGCCCATTTTGGCGTTGTAGCCAGGGAATTCCTTAACACTGTCTATCCAAATCGATGGATCGGTAGGGGTGTAGAAGAACCTAACCAGGCGTGGGCACGAAGGTCCCCAGATCTAAACCCGCTAGATTTTATTTTTCGGGACATTTGAGGTCACTAGTTTATAAAACTCCAGTAGCGAATGAGGAAGATCTGAGAAACCGAATTGTAGACGCCTGTGAAACAATAAGAAACACACCAATAATTTTTCAGCGGGTACGAGATTCAATGACTAGAAGACTGAATGCCTGTATCTTCGCAAAGGTGGACACGTTGAACAATTTATTTGGATACAATTTAGTTTCCTTTATTTTATTTTATTCTAATTATTCTAAATTTCTCGAAATAAAATCTTAATATTTCTTGCAAATTTTATTAAATCAAATACAGATTTTGCACCCTTGATACAAAAATAACTATTTCAAACGAGTAAAAATAAATAGGTGGCGCCCCCTACAAAAAAACAAAACTACTTACTTACACGTCAAATTCATTTCCTAAGCATTCCTGTGAAAAATGCAAAATAATGGTAATAACTTCAACACGCATCGATTATCAAATAATCCAAATATCTAGAAAACGGTTGCTTATAGCGACTTGCAACAAGGGTAGCTTTTTTACGTAGATATGATGGAGGAATTAATTTTTTACAGAAAAATGTGCTAGAATCACCTCCTGAAGTTTGTCAGAGTACTTTTGAATCACCCTGTATAACTCAAATAACTCACAATATTACGACCTCGAAAACGTCGTCGGTCGTGTGCAAATCTTTCTCGTGAAACCAAAAAAGCCCGACAAGAAAGTGCACGTCGCGAAACTCAGTCTCCGGCATCGCGACAGAAACGATTGCAACACGTTAGAGAACAAATACGTCTTAGTTATAATAGCCAATCACCCACAAAAAAATTACCGTCTTATAGTCCCAACTAAAAAGTGTAAAATGAAAAAAGGAAATTTTAATAATGACTATAGATTATTACCGTCTTATAATCCCAACTAAAAAGTTTAATATAAAAAAAGTTAATTTAAAAAATGAAAAAAAAAACCGACTGCGTAAAAAGTGTATTAAAAAAAGGAAACAAGATGACCAGAAATTATTGTCAGAAAATTATGTTTTAAGAGGTAAACTATTGAACCTATTACTATAAACAATGTCACGCAGTGGCAGTGGCATCTCCTTTAATTTAACAATAAAGATATATTATTGCCTCCGACTACGTGAGATTTTGTACAGTATTTAGTTCAATAGTTAACCTCTTGAAACATAATTTCCTGGCAATATTTTCTGGTCATCTTGTTTCCATCTTTTTTAAAGTACACTTTTTACCCAGTCGGGTTTTAAATAACTTTTTTTATTCAACTATTATGGGGTACCAAAGTGAAATTTTTGGTTTTATTTATACTTTTTTTATTTTGTTTTTACTTATTAGTTCGTTTCAAAAGCGTAGTATATTATGTATTGCAACAAAAAACTAAGTTTATTTATTTGTGCAAATGGGCACAGAGATTGTGGTTATAAAATATAATTGACTTAATGTCTTTCATTCTCACTACGTCGCTGGTTCTCAGTTCCCGACCTTTCAGGAATAAAGTCCTTCTGCGATTTATGACTGAATCGTCAAACTCATCATTCTACAGATACATTCATTGAGTTCGCATAATGTGGAACATATTAGTAATGTGTCATCTGCAGAGCTCCACGAGAAGCAGATATTGTCTTTGAGCCCACGTTGTGTCACTGCTGGGTTATGGTTGCAATAGTTGCCGTATCAGGACCGTTTTCTGTTAGTAAATAGACTTCTTTAATAATCCTGTTGTGGGCATTAATGATCAACCCCATTTATGATTCTGATCATGTTCTTGTAGCAATTGTTGTAGGCAGATTGTAGATGAACAACTGGCCTCTTTAATAGAATAATTAGGAAAAATATTGTTTTTAAAATTTAAATTTGCCACGAAATTTCGGGTTGAAATCAGCAGTAATAATTATTCTATGTTTGATTGTATAGCAGTATAATATAATTTTTCCCAAGGAGTTAATGAAATTGTGCATGTCCCCAGTAGGTGATATATAGAGTCAGTCCAATTATGATATTATAACGAAAGAGCTCAATTACACAGAATTCTGCTTGAACATCAATCGAAAATTCTTGTAATTCCAGTTTTACGTTTCCATAAAGGAAAATTGAAAAAACCCTATGTCTCATTTTACTTCTATACAAATACGATGATAGCCTATAATTTTGTATATTGATTGGATTGAATGATACGTTCATCCAACCAGTGTTCAGAGAAGCATAAAATATCGAATTTATTATTCCCAAGATACATGTTGAGTTCAATTTGTTTGATAAGCACTGGACGTTAATTTGAAAAATTATCACCAAACTGTGATTAGTTTTAGCATATATTTGAATTTGCTTCGTCCGATGACAAATCAATAATTTTATATTAGAAAAAACTGGCACTTCACGATATTCCTTGTTTCCCTCGAATGAAAAAACTTTATAACCCATGCACCTGCGGGTCAGTTTTCTGGTACCCATGCTGCTGGTGAGTTGCATTCATTGATAGTAACCTTGAAAGAGGAGTAAGAATACATTGAAAAGAGAGAGAGAGAAAAAAAAAATTGGAACAAAGCTAGGGTCCTTTCAGAATATCTATCAGATGTAGTTCATTGTCCAGCATGGCTTTAGCCAGGAAAGTAGTTGTTTTCTTTTGGATATTTACAAAATTAACCTCATTTTTACACGCTATATATTAGCTTCACCTGTATGTTTGTTTGTAACCGACTTTTTTGGACTTGATTTTCACCCACTTCCACTTGGCATGTTATCATAATTCCGGTGACAATGCATTAAGAAATTTTTGTGTGAAAAAAAAAACAAAATGGCGGCTCCAATATGCGGACGAGTTTTGTGATTATGGTCCGATTCACTTCAAAATTGGTATCTGAGGGTTTTCGTGGTCGGAGATTATGATTATTTTGTCAAAATTGAAAAATTCAAGATGGCGGCTCCAAAATGGTGGACGAGTTTTATGATTATGGTCCGATTCTATTCAAAATTGGTATGTGGGGATTTTTGGAGTTAAATATTATGATTCTTTCATGAAAATTGAAAAATTCGAAATGGCGGCTTCAAAATGGTGGACGAGTTTTGTGATTATGGTCCGATTCTATTCAAAATTGGTATGTGTTTGGAGTCGATTATTATGATTCTTTCGTGAAAATTGAAAAACTAATATACAAAAAAACTAAAAAACACGCTTTCTATAAAAAAACGAATTGAAAAATAAATAAATAATAGTTTAAAAAAACTAAAAAACACGCTTTTATAGAAAACCAAACTAAAAAAAAGAAAATAAATTTTCATAAATTTGAATTAAGTGTAGTGTAAAAAAATTTAATAAATATAAATTAATAATAATGTAAATAAGAAAAAAAATCATTTTATTTAAAAAAAGGCTTGGGGTGCTTAATCTGAATCTTAAAAAGCACTCCACGTTTTTTTTAATTAAAATAATTTTTTTTCCTATTTACATTATTATTAATTTATATTTATTAAAATTTTCAACACTTTTCTTAATTCAAATTTATTGAAATTTATTTTTTATTTCATTAGTTTGGTTTTCTATAAAAGCGTGTTATTTAGTTTTTTTAAACTATTATTTATTTATTTTTTAGTCGGGTTTTTTATAAAAAGCCTGTTTTTCAGTTTTTTTAAACTATTATTTATTATCGTGGAATTTTAAATCCACAAAAAAATATTTGGATTCAAATGAGATAAAATAGCAAATTTTAATTTTTGAATTTTTTCATCGGAAACTTCGAAATAATGATGCATACAAAAACATAACTCTGACCTAGGTACAGTCCTGTAATCGTCGTTTTTTATTCCCACGTATTGTCAATTTGAGACAGTTCCCGCTGTTACATGGTTGCAGTAATATGGATGCAATACTGAGTTCTGCACGAATATGACATGTTTATTCGGTATAAATTTCGTAATGCCTGTTGTTTACGACAAAACGGATCCTACCGCAATAATAAAGATTTTTAGTGGTCAGTAAATCAGAAGTTGAACGAAATGTTCTTATGGGTTTGAGAATGGGTCGAGAAATATTATGCGATAAACAAAATTAACGATATGGAATTGCACACATACGTTCTCACTCCTCTTGCTATAATTCTTGATCGTGTTGTTTATATTCAGAAGGGCATTACATTTTGAGAGATGTTTTTATTCCCGGAAAAAATGTCAAAAGATTTATCGAATGAGAGTGCTTTCAGACTATGCGTAACGCGGAGTGCGGACATTGCAATTTTTGAGCTACTCACAACACCCCAACAAATATCTGAAATGTTATGATTGACTCAAATACTTGAATTTGGCATTTTCGGATACCGCGTCCCGCATAGTCTGAAAACCCTCTGAGCTTTCAAAATGTTTATTTCATCTAGACAAACGGCAATATTTGAGCACAGTTAATCTATTGTGGCTCCCCAATTACCAAGAGTCCCAAATGTTATACATAAAACTCGAACAGCTCCCGAAATATTGACATCTGACTATTGCCACTTTTAAAACGCACTGACTGACTGACAGACTCATCAATTAACACTTTCTTTTTGCATGGAGTTGGTCATTGGACATTATACCTCTGAATTCGAATTTTTCATTAAGAATTAATAGAATGCTCTACAAAATATTTTGCGAACCTTTGTTTCTCCAGTTTATTCGCTATTTTCACTGGTTTCGGCTGTTATTTAGTCAATAATTCAAACATAATAATATTATCAGTTTTTTCTCAATAAATACAAAGGAATATTCATTCAGCCAGATCATCCCAATGATATAGATCATATAAAAATATAAAAAATTAAATATAAAACGTTTGGATATATTCATATTTGAGATCGATTTCAACTCAACAGGCAGGCAATCAAAGAACTTAGAATTCAGTTTTATGTATTTTGATTCCCAGCAGATTTTCGTTTCTCATTGGATATATGTATATGCGATTGAGCATTAGCTTTCAAATTCATTTCATTCTAGTCATGATTTTGTTATTTTATGTTTTTTTAGTTTTTAATTTTTTTTTATGATATTAATTTCTATTTTTTTTTCAATTCGGGATCTTTTGTATTTTTCACTAGCCAGTACATGATTTGATCATTAAATTCATTTTATATTTGTTATTTTCAGTACATTAATGCTCTCAGAGGATACAGTAAATTATTATAATATTTTATTTCCAGCTGTTATCTTCAAATACTCTGTGATGGACAATAACTTTGATATTCAAATCTTATGTATTGTTATACTCGTATCCTAAAATTGCATTGTTTTATAGTCGTAGTCAATTGCGTTTTATCTACTGCATTTAAAGACCCATAAAACGTATATAATAGGAGTTGTTTATTTTTTTAACTTTTATTGCTCCTTAATTCGACGATATGTGAGTGGGTTTGACGTGATTTCTCCTGTGCCGTGACCTTACATATCCTTATATCGAGTCGGTATCTCAATAAATCCAGACGTATTCGTGGAATTTAAAATTTACTCGAGACTTGGAGTTGTATCATGATATGAACATTTTGGTATATAAAATAAAAAATTCTCAATCAATTATTTGCAATGAACTCCCGAAATACGTCAATTTCAGATTATGGAATGACATCGTGTTACGTAAAAATTGTAAGCCCAAATTCAACCCTCCACGAATGACAGTTGCCACCCCCAAATAAATAAATTGTTAGTAGTGGTTTGTGAATACCGCATTTAAATATTATTTTCACTGAATTTGGGTAAATAATCATTTAAATAAATGATAGTTAATAAATAAAATGAAATAAATAGTTTATTCATCATTAAGATCACAATAGTATGAAAGCGTAGAAGGGCCAACAACAAATTTTTTTTTTTAAACATTTTGAAATTGTCACCTTGGACTGACAATTGTCAGTTCAAAGTGACAATTGTCACTTTCAAACAACTTTTGAAATGGCCACTTTGAAGTGGCAACGCCAAATGTTTCGAAAAGTTAAGTGTGACAATTGCCAGTTGAAAGTGACAATTGACACTTCAAAGTGATAATTGTCAATTCAATATTTTTAATGGATTTTGCAGCTTGTGAAAACTCTGTTGGTACTTTTATTTTTATATTTTCTAAAACCTAAAAAAAAAATTAATTCGGCAAAATTCAAATGGCCTCTTTCATTGCAAACCAATCCCACAGTTGACAGCTTCAATCAATTTTGCAACATTGCCATGTTTTCAAATCTTGATATCGCGAATAGTGTCCTAGTTCTGACATTAATAGTTTTAGAAACTTGGAAACATTGCCGTTTAACGTCACAATCAATCCGATTACGCCTATTGGCTGCTCGGTCGTTTACGTCTCAAAGAACGCCAATATTAGTAGCTTCAAAATTTGCTGATTTTCAAAAATGAACGGGAACTGCTGTAATTGAAATTTGACTCAAAAAATGTTTTCTGAGTACATTTTTATATGCGTTAAGTGTTGTAAAGCATATTCAAAGCGATAATAATTTATCGTGTCCACGCTTATTCCAAATGTTAAAAAAATATATTCTGTTATTGGCCTTTCTATGCCTCCGTACAAAAGTGATATCAGACAAGACAAAAATATGCAATTCGGATAAAACAGTGGAGTATTCAAATCACATCAAACATATTGAAATCACTGAGCTTATTATCCTCAGAAGATATACATATATATATATATATATATATATATATATATATATATATATTTGTTGGAATGATAGAGACTTTCTTCAACGAGTAATATTTTCAGTTTTCTTTTGAACGCAAAAAAAATTGTTTCATTGTCTTTGGGTAGATGGTTATAAAACTTTAACCCATGTACGTTGGATCTTTTTCATACAACTTAGATGTATGTTTTGGAATGTGTAGTAAATTGCCATTTCTGGTAAAATGATCATAATTATCCGATTACTTGTTTATATTAACAAAACAAAATTTACATAGAGAACACTGTTAAATATTTTTTTAATACCAGTTCGTGAATCCTAGCGATATTAAGTTAAGTTCTTTCGATTTTTCAGGATTTTCTGCGTTCACAGCAAAATAACAACCATCGGCAAAGCTAACAGTGCATTTTGTACTTATATATGCAGGCATATCGTTTATAAACAACAGAAAAATCAAAGGACCCAACATAGAGCCCTGCGGACCTCCTAAATCAATATCATTTAGATCTGAGCCCTCATTGTTGGAGTTACACATGAATTTGTCTTTTTTTAAATATGACATTAGCAAGATTGTAGGTATATTATACCCAAATCCTAGATTATATAATTCTTTCCATAATAGAGTGATTTAGAGTATCAAATGCTTTTGATAAATCGAAAACAGTTCTTTTTCATCTAGGTGAATATAACACCTTCTGTCGATCTACTTGAACGAAATTCATTTTGGTGATTTGTATCAACATTATATTCCGAAAGGAATTGCATCATATTATTTATACGATTCTTTAGATTACTTTGCTCAATACTGGCGATACAGTAGGAGTAACAGTCCCAATTTTTCAAGGGAATTCACCAAGTTGAATAGATACATTCACTATGTGACTCAATGGTTCCGCTATGTATATGCCAATTGTTTTGATAATTTCCGTCGTTAAGCAATCAACTCCTACTGAGTTCATAGTTTTAAGACTATTCATTACTAATGACGTCATTGTATTCTACAGCGGTCCAGTAGAAAGTGTTACTGGAGAGTACCGAATGAGTAACATTATCAATGGTGCTATCACCAAAATGCGTTTGAAAGGCTAATCTTGGGTTTGAAGAAAAATATTTACCGAAAGCGTCAGATGTGATTTTTTTTGTCCTTTAGTATTTCATCTCCCATTTTTAACTCTATGATTTTTGATTTTTTTTTCTGTTTCTCACCACATTCCATACTTCCATTTGTTTGTTTGGTCTTTGTGTTATTGACCTGCTATCTATGAATTGCTGAACAAATATTTCTTTAGATTTTGACACGTATAATTTATTTCCCCTCCCTTGTTGATCCTCATACTCCTCACAATTGATAGGTTTTTAAATCCAGTACATGACTTTCATGGTTTTTTTTGTCGCACTTATGTAAAATGTCTTTTCGTATCTGGTAATTGTTTGAAACCATTTTATTTCAACACAAAATTCCTTATACATTATGAACTTGATATGTTTAGATACATAATATCATATAAAAATGTAATATTATCTGAATAGAAGCACGCACAAATTTTCAAATTTATTGTGCTTCTTAAGTACTTACTGAAATGATTTCTTACTTGAAATAAACGATTTTTTTTTTATTTTTTTATTTTATATATTTTCAATAATAATCAATAAATATGCTATAAAAAGTGCCTAAAGTATATTTTGTGCATATATGAATAATACCAATTCGGGGCAGTCAGGCCATACCCCAAATCCGTCTCAATAGCCTGGGATATTTTTTTCTGCAATCTATTAATGCTAACATGAAATATATAAGAAAAAGTATTTGAAGTATATTTTTTGTAAATGTTATATGCTGCGCAGTTGCACAATAATCGCACCTGACTGTCGATTACCCATTCTACTATCATTTCTCACGGAAATGTGAATCTAGAACCCACTTCCGTGTTCTTTCGAATCCCTAGAATAGAAAATTAATTCAAGTTCTGTGGGCCCAAACATGTCCAGGAAACATAATAATTCACCATTGCCTTGTAGATGTTATCAAACCTCGGATGATTTAGAAATGGTTTTCATCAAGATTGTCATCAATTCGCCTCCATTTATCTTTGGCCGAGTATCTACTGAGTGACTCCACATTTCTCCGCCTTCGCTGTTCGCCGTTGACGGATTGTTGCAGTTTGTCTAGACCGAAATAAATATGTCAATTAGCAGAGCTCATGTGGAGTAGATGTCGCCAAAGTGAACACTCAGCGATTCCGTTTTTTATCTCTTTGATTGCATACATACGGAGTGAATTTGTAACCATTTTCAAATGAAATCATAAAAACTGGAAGAAGAATAACAAGCAATACCGTCAGTGGCGAAATCGCAAATGGCACTAATGAAGTACCACAATTCCATATGAAAAATAAAATACTTGACGTTTCTACCACTGAGCTATTGTTATTTTATTCAAAATCGCACTTTAATATATTGGTGTCTATAAATTAAATATATATATATATGTATATATATATATATATATATATATATATATATTTCTTAATTTCTTGACCACATATGTTTATATTCTTCATTTTCTCGGAATAAGGGCCTTAGTCAGTCTATATATTATTTATTTCATTCGACGTTTCGACATTGTTTATGTCATCCTCAGTAAAATATAATTCAACTATTATTCTTTCATTTCATTTCATGTTTCATGATTGAATGAAATTCAACAACGTTCATTCAATCATGAAACATGAAATGAAATGAAAGAATAATAGTTGAATTATATTTTACCTGAAGATGACATAAACAATGTCGAAACGTCGAATGAAATGAAAAATATATAGACTACTAAGGCCTTTATTCCGAGAAAATAAAGAATATATATATATATATATATATATATTTATATATATATATATATATTTTATATATATATATATATATATATATTATATATATATATATATATATATATATATACCGGATGTCCACGGAAGGTGGCTCGCCTCTATAACTTTTTTGTTTTCGGAGATACTGGAATGAAATTGTGAGGATCTGTTTAATGCATAAAACTGCATTTTTCGACAAGTAACTCAACTTCATGCAAATTCCGGATTCACCAGAAGTGACATAAACTTTCGATTTTTAAATGGGATACCTGGTATATTTTCAGTTTTTTGTCTCCATATGACATTTAGAATGAAACCATGTATCATTTGTTTCTGTTTGTGACTGTTTTTTTATTTTTTTTCCGAAATACATTTTTATTCCAGAGGGCTATGGATACGTTCAAATAACTAATTTCACTCCTAAAATGTTTGTTAAAATACAACTTTACTGTTTTCGATCAAAATGTTTCAGCTATGTGACGTTTGATTTCAAAAATGTTATAACAATTTTTTTTCAAAACGCAACATGGTGGCTCGTCGGGTCAGAAAAAGAAAGCATTTTATTACGATTGATTTGATACCGCACTCTATCAAGTTGTAAGAAAACTTTCAATAAAAAAACTGAAAATACGTTAGAATTTTTCTAAATTGAAGCACCTGTTGAAAATGAAATAATCATATTGAAACTACCTATTTACATATCTTTAGGGTTCCAGATGTTCAAAGTGGCCTCCATCTTGTTGCTGACAAAGGCGAACTTTTTTTATTGTTCTCAACTGTCTTGGTGTAATTCTATGAATAGCTGCCCTTACTTTGTCCTCTGATTCATGTCGTGTGGCAGGAGGTATATCATAAACCTCGTTTTCAATAGATTCCCATTAAATAAAATCTAGAGGCGTAAGAAAAGTTTTTTAAAAAGGAATAAATAGAGGTATAAATTGAAAACAAACCTATTTTACCTCGCCGGCCACCTAACTGGACCCATATTTCCAATCTAGTTTTCGTTGTATGTTTCATGCAGATATTCCGTTATTGCCTTCAGGTTGTTTGGTGGAGCACCATCTTGTTGATAAAATAATCCAACTCGATTTATTAATGGAACTTCGTCAAAGAAATGCTCAACTTCCTGCGTGAGGAAACTCAGATATCTAGCCCCTGTCAGGACACCATAAAAAATTATAGGGCCTAGAATTCTGTCCCCTAAAATCCCCACCCAACAATTGAAACCAAACCTTTCTTGGAAATTTCCTTCCTCCATCAAGTGTAAATTTGCATCGGACCAATATCGCTTATTATTTCTGTTGAAATGTCCCAAATTAGTGAAACGGCTTTCGTCAGTATACAGAATTTTATATGGAAATGTGTCATCTTCCAAATATTTTCCAAAGAACCAATTGCGATGGTTGGTTGGTTGGTTGGTTGAGAGCTAACGAGCCAGAGACAGGGTTGGCACTTAGCTTTCCTTGACACTGCGACCAGCTGGGGTCTATTGTATCACTCTGTAGTCAGTGGTTCCTCATTCAAACAGGTTTGTGCCTTTAATTAGGTTTAGTAGCCTGCTGATAAGGTTCTTCGGATTCATGCCTGTTTCCGGGCTGATCTCTCCAGAGGTTCTGTGTCGCCTACTACTCAGGGCGTCAAGATAATATGAGAGACTGTTTCCTCCTCTTCATCACATAGCCTACACTCCACGGTTTCCCTGCGTACTCCCATGGTGTTTAGGTGTTTTCTTAGGCCGCAGTGTCCAGTCAACAGACCTATTATTATACGAGCCTTCGTTCTGTTCAGGTTCAGAAGGTCAGCCGTCAGGGTCCGGTTTGGATGCCCTACCATGACTTTGCTGTGTCTTTGCCCGACAGTTTGATCCCAATATTGTTGGTGTCTTCTTTTCATCCACTCGTCGATCAGGGTCCTGCATCGATTTTTGCTAATCCCATGTACAGGTTCTGGCCCTGTGAATAGCGTTTCAGATACTTGTCTAGCTAGCTGGTCTGCTGTTACGTTGCCTTCAATGCCTCTATGACCTGGCACCCACATCAAGGTGACCTTGTTGTGTTTTGCCAGCTCGATGAGGTTCTGGAGGCAGTCCCAGACCAGTTTAGACTTTATCTGTATAGAGTTGAGTGCTTTGATAGCACTTTGACAGTCAGATAGAATGTAAATGTGTTTCTTTCTACAACCACTTTCTAGATTCTTCCGAATGCATGCCATAATAGCATGTGTTCCAGCGTGGAATATCGTGGAGCATTTGCCAAGTGGTATTATGTAATCCCTTCTTGGCCTTACCCCATGTATTCCCGCTCCCGTTCCTTCAACTGTCTTTGAATCGTCTGTATACCAGACTATGTCCGCAGTTGATTGTGATTCTATACTCGGGGCCCATCCAGATCCGTCAATTCGTGTTTCGAATGGTTTTTCGAATGAGTATAGGGGTTGCATGTAGTCTGAAATCATTTCGAGTTCTTCGATGTTGATTACATGAGTGATTATGGTATGTCCAGTTGTTCGGACCAATTGCGATACTCAAGTCTCGTTTTGGTACAGGTGCTGGTGTAGTCGATATTTAAATGAATGATATTTATGTTTCTTCAAAATGTTTCTGCAGAAGACTTCGAAATGTCACATTCTCTTGCGATCTCCCTGAGTGACGTATCAATATTTACTTGAACGTATGCCAGAACATCTATTTCTTTCTCTTCACTCACAACAAACGAATCGTTCCCATCATTATCAGGCACATTTCGCATTTTTTCAACCAGTTTTGGAAAATAGTGCCGAATCGGGTGACGCCGATCAGGATATCTCTGTGCGTAGAGACGTGCAGCATCGGTTGCATTTTGCCTACACTCTCCAAAAACGAATAAAATATCAACTTTTTCAGTTCTTGTATAAATATTGTTATTTTGCATGATTTGAAAAAAATTAGGTACATAATAACTACCTAATTGACTTTGTAGAAGAGATGTAAAATAATATGTCGACAAGTCAATCTTTAACGCAACAATGTAATGATTTTGTTTCAGTTGTGTCCTAGGCTACTCGATGATTCTAAATCTTATTTTAATCTCAATAAGATTCTTCATTTAACGAAAGTTCTAACGTTATATTTTCAGTTTTTCATCGAAAGTTTCCTTACAACCTAATAGAGTGCGGTATCAAATTAATCGTAATAAAATGCTCTTTTTTTTAACCCGACGAGCCACCATGTTTCCATTTGAAAAAAAAAATAGTAATACAAATTTTAAAATCATACGTCACATAGCTGAAACATTTTGATCGAAAACAGTAAAGTTGTATTTTCACAAACATTTTAGGACTGAAATTAGTTATTTGAACGTATCCATAGCCCTCTAGGATACCATTTTTTTTTCGAAATAAAATAAAAACACTGTTACAAACAGTAACAAATGATACATGGTTGTATTCTAAATGTCATATGGAGACAAAAAAACTGAAAATTTACCGGGTGTCCCATTTAAAAATCGAAAGTTTATGTCACTTCCGGTGAATCCGGAATTTGCAAGTTGAGTTATTCGTCAAAAATGCAGTTTCATGCATTAAACATCCTCCAAATTTCATTCCATTATCTCCGAAAACAAAAAAGTGATAGGTGCGAGCCACCTCCTGTGGACACCCGGTATATGTACTAGCTGACCCGACAGACGTTGTTCTGTCTAAATTTCTATATTCCCTGATTTTTTCCTGAATTTTTTTTTCCTATGTATTTGTGTGTTGTTATCCCGTCATAGAAGGTAGAGTGATTTCACAATAAAAAATTGTAAGATTGAAATATAAATTGACTGTTGAGGCCATTCTGCAATATAGCCAGCTATAGAATAATTCGTCAGATTTACATACGATGATGAGATCATTTATAGTTGATAATCAGCATGTGAAAATAGATCTGAAGAAAAATATGATGAAAAATCCGCAGTGACAAAATAAATAACCGAATTATGCACAATGATCGGACGATAAGCAGAGGCGGGCCTTTCATAAAGTTGGAGATTGGAAAAAAAGTCATGGAATTCCTAACACAAAATTACTATTATAGTAAGTTTCATAGCCAATTAAAAATAGAGATAGATAAGCACGGTGTGAAAAGGAAAGTTTAGTTGAAAGGGATTGAATTTGGTGGTGAACGTGAATCCGATGATCTTATAGTAAATCGTCTCGGTGTGTAATGTACTATAAAATTATTGATACCATGCATCCCACGCTTTTTTTTAAATAAAATACATTTTTTTTTATTTTAAATTTTTTTAGTCTAGTTTTCTATAAAAGCGTGTTTTTTAGTTTTTTCAAACTATTATTTATTTCCTACTTTCAAGTGTGGTTTATTTATAAAAGTGTGTTTTTTAAGGTTTTTTTAAACTATTATTTTTATTACTTTTTTGCAAATAAAAAAATGGAATAATCTTATCAAATTAGGTAATCATAATCTACGACCCCAAAAACCCCCACATACCAATTTTGAATAGAATCAGACCATAATCACAAAACTCGGCCGCCATTTTGAAGCCGCCATCTTGAATTTTCCAATTTTTATAAAAAAATCATAATAGTTGACCTCAAAAATCCCCACATTTCAATTTTGAATAGAATCAGACGATAATCACAAAACTCGGCCGCCATTTTGAAGCCGCCATCTTGAATTTTCCAAGTTTCACAGAAGAATCATAATATTCGACCCCAAAAACCCCCACCCACCAATTTTGAATAGAATCAGACCATATTCACAAAACTCTGCCACCATTTTAAAGCCGCCATCTTGAATTTTTCAATTTTCACAAAAGAATCATAATATTCCACCCCAAAAACCCCCACATACCAATTTTGAATAGAATCAGACCATAATCACAAAATTCGGCCACCATTTTGAAGCCGCCATCTTTAAATTTTTCAATTTTCACAAAAGAATCATAATATTCGACCCCACAAACCCCCACATACCAATTTTGAATAGAATCAGACCATAATCACAAAACTCGTCCACCATGTTGGAGCCGCCATCTTGAATTTTCCAATTTTGACAAAAGAATCATAATACTTCGACCCCAAAACCCCCTCATACCAATTTTGAAGCGAATCAGACCATAATCACAAAACTCGGCCGCCATTTTGAAGCCGCCATCTTGAATTTTCCAATTTTTACAAAAGAATTATAATAATCGACTCCAAAAACCCCCACATACCAATTTTCAATAGAATCAGACCATAATACAAAACTCATCCACCATTTTGGAGCCGCCATCTTGAATTTTCCAATTTTGACAAAAGAATCATAATCTCCGACCAGAAAAACCTTCGGATACCAATTTTGAAGCGAATCGGACCATAATCACAAAACTCGTACGCCATATTGGAGCCGCCATTTTGTTTTTTTTTCACACAATTTTTTTTAATGCATTGTTACCGGAATTATGTACACCTGCCAAATTTCAAATCATTTGGACGTCTGGAAGTGGGTCAAAATCACGCCCAAAGGAGTCGGTTACAAACTAACAAACAAACAAACAAACAAACAAACAAACATACAAGTGAAGCTAATATAAAGCGTGTAAAAAGGGGTCAAGTTCAAACGAGCCTCGAACAATGAAAATCCGTACCCTCTAAACCCTCTATGTTGAAATTCCGAGTTAGAAGTCGGAATTCCGAGTAACAAGTCGTGATTCCAAGTTAGAAGTCAGAATTTCAAGTTACAAGTCGAAATTCCGAATTATTAGTCGGAATTCCGACATTTTTCTGTATATTTACATTTATATATTACATTTTTCTGTATAATTTCTTCTCCAGAATTTACTCTTCGAGAAAAAGTTAATTTTTAGCTTGCATATAAAACTGAAGTCCAAAATAATGATGAATGCTCTCTCAAAAACTTTTGACTTGCTCTTTCACTTATAATGTATGTTCGACAACAGTATTCTGGGCCATGTGGAATTTATGAACTGAACACTCTGGCACTCATAACATTTCGAGTAAACTCACTGGATAATTGTATGAAATGCGCGGAGATATTTGTCATAGCGAAATAATTGCCTAAATTTGCATGTCTAATTCAATTAAAAAACGAACTGCAATAATTTACGATGCAATTAAATGGAAGTTGATCAAATTACCCACAATTACTCTCTTTCCCAAGCAATATGCAGAGTTCTAATGGAAGATGAAAGCGAAACGCCGTATCTTGATAACCTTTTCTCCGCCTTAATGTTATCAAGGAAACTGATGTTTTATATGGAATTTTGAAATATATTCGCCATTCTACTGAATGAAAAGGTCGTAAAAGGAGTTTGTACCCTCCATGAAAGCTTTTACAGTTTTATAAGTCCATTACGGAGGTAAATTTCAATTTATATTTTATTTAGTAGCGGACGTTATAATGATGTTTATGACTGAAGCTCAATTTTTAGGTATGCTTTTGATGGAAATATTTTCAGTAATCTTGAGCTGTCGACCCGGTAAAAAGCTTTTGAAAAATACACAAAAACAAATAATTATCGTCGGAGGTGAATTTATTGATCATGATGAAGGTTTATTATATTTTATAACGTATAGGGGGTTATCGTTGCTCACCCGTTGTAACAGAATATACTTTTGATTTCGAAAGTTATCTCTAAACTTAGATCATGTTTGTGATATCACATTTTTTTTTTTTTTTTATGTTCTGGTTCCCACGAAAAGGGATATCCTGTAATGTTCAGAGAACATCGTGGAAACCAAGGGAAAGAAGGTAGGAGTTGGTGTTCTTCTTAAATTTCTGGAGGTTGTATGCCTCGGGGAACACCTCCCTAGGCAATGAGTTCCAAAGCCTCGCTGTTCGTTGGATGAACGAGTCTTTGGAAAGTGATGTTCTGCAGGTCTCCAAAGTGACCACGAAGGGGTGTGATGACTGAGCTTGACGGGTTAGTCTCGAAGAGACTGCCAAAGCAGGAACGATTGTTGATATTTCAGAAGAGCATCGCCCATGAAAATATCTATAAAATAGAGACAAATCGCCAACTTTTCTACGGTGTTCCATACAAGTGAGCGAGTTTGTAAGCCAGGCATCACCGACGAGACGAATTGCCCTTTTTTGGACAGAATCCAATAGCCTCAGGATATGATTAGGTGCCGCGCTCCAAATATGGGAACAGTATTCCAGGACAGGTCGGATCTGTGCCTTATAGATCATAAGCAGCTGAGTGGGGGTGAAATAGCTCTTGGCACGAAACAAAAAACCAAGTTTTTGGGATGCACTTTTGGCAATGGACCTCACGTGATTTTCCCAGGAAAGGTTATTGCTGATAGTAATACCAAGCATCGATATGGATGACTTCAGTGGTATGGTTACTCCTGACAAAGTTATGTTAGGCACAGTGAGATCGGCTTTTCTAGAGAAAAGACATGCTTGTGTTTTGTTTGCATTGAATTCTACCAAGTTATTAGATCCCCACTCGAGAATTGTTGCTAAGTCCATATTTATATTATTAACATTTCTTCCTCGTTCATTTCTGGTTTCACAGGCTGATATAGGGGCCCTGGAAGAGAAAGCGGTATGGAGGGTACTATCATCGGCAAAGCTGTGTATTGGACATGAAGTTGCGTTCAACAGGTCGTTGATGTGAAGTAGAAATAGTGTTGGTGCGAGAATAGATCCTTGCGGAACACCAGCATTTATGAGTAGAGTGTCAGATGAAACTCCATCGACCACTACATGGAGAGACCTGTTTGAGAGAAAACTAGCAAGCAGAGAACACAGCTGAGGGGGCAAGCCATAAGACGGAAGCTTGGCGAGGAGTCCCTGGTGCCAAACTCGATCGAACGCATTGGAGATATCTAATGCCACAGCTAAAGTTTCTCCATACTTTTCAATAGATAGCTGCCATATATGTGAGACGTAAGCGAGCAGGTCACCAGTTGATCTCTGATGGCGGAAGCCATATTGCCTATCGTTGACAATTCCTGAGTCTTCCAGATATTTCATGAGCTCGATGTTGATGGCTTTTTCCATGACCTTTGAAATAATAAATAGCAGTGCGTTAGGTCTGTAGTTGCTAGGTAGGGCCTTTTTGCCTTTTTAGGGACTGGCTGTACTCTTGCAATTTTCCAATTGGACGGAAATACCCCCAAATTGTAAGAGTGGTTGAACAACTTGCAAAGAACAGGTGTTAGTTCGGGGGCACATTTCTTGAGAACAATCGGCGGGATTCCGTCAGATCCACAGGCTTTGTTGGTGTTGAGACCCAGCAAAATCTTTCTGATAGTACGTTGGCGAAAGGTGATCTCGGGCATGTGACTGTCAATAGGTGTAATGTTCGGGGGTTGTTTTCCCGATGAATCCAGAGTGGAATTTCCAGCAAATAGGTGCGCAAAGATATCTCAACTCCTCTTGTAAAGTATAGTCACACTCTCTTTCCAAAAAATAAATGTGAATGTTTTCTACATATTAAATTTACATATTATAAGGGCAGCTGCTGTCCCAGGGCATATGGAGAAAAAGTTATTCGATTTTTCAACACATAACACCAATTTGGAGTGTTTCTATACTAGAATTTAGGGCACCATTGGTCACCATTGATCCTTGGGACCTAGATCCGGCCTTCGGCTCAATATGCGAGGTCATTTTTGAATAACTTTTTTTTTCAATAAATAAAATAGTACTTTTTCTTTAAGTGAAATTTTCTAGATTATTGAAAAAATCAAATAAACTTTACTTTCAATTAAGATGACTCATATATTGAACTCAATTGGATCCGGCCTTCGGCTTAATATGCGAGGTCTTTTTTGAATAACTTTTTTTTTTCAATAAATGAAATAGAACTTTTTCTTCAAGTGAAATTTCTCTGGATATATTTGAAAAAAATTAAATAAACCTTACTTCTCAATCAGGATGAACTCAATTTATTTTTGTCTTCACTATAGTTTCAAATGATACACAAATCAACTCAAATACATCTATTAATGAAAATATTCAAAATATAGTATATCTCAGTGAGCATCAAAATAAAATCACGTCAATACGAAGATCAATAAAAAAATCTCAGTTCGCTACCCCTTCGAGAATATCCAGAAAACAGCCAATAGTTTCAAACCAATATCCAAAACTCAACAATTTGACCGAAATAGGAACTCTTTTTATCAATTTATTCACTTACTTGAAATTGAAATTTATGAAATTAGAAAAATGAAACATCTTACCCTGGGACCAATACTAAAAATAATAACACCCTTACAGGGTGTTACATGATGAAAAAATTCCATATGATGCGAACTTTATTGCTCATACTGTATAATGTGATGGTAATGGAATTCCCACAGCGTAATTCATTAGACTTTTCCAGTAGGGAAACAAACCATCGATTTGGCCTATCATATATTTTACATTTCATTTGACTTTATTTTTTAATTTAAATTGTACGAAATGAGGAAACATATCTCCCTTTTTTGATTTGCTGAAGATCCTTATCGGTAGAGACACAAAATGAGGCATCGAGGCAGACGAAGGAATATAATGTCAATTAACTGTTCCTTGTAAAAGACGTCATCAAGATAATGTCATGTATTTTGATCACAATGAAGCTCATTGCTAACATTTCCTGATAATTACCGTCTATTTCAACCTAACATGACTTTCAGCCAGAAAAAAGTCTAACATCGCTTTTTATTCCACCTTAATGAGGCAATTAACTGATAAACCATCCCGAAAGATTTATGGCTGATAAAAGTATAAAATATTTCTTCTATAAACGACCGTGGAAAAGTTATTGATGGAAGGATTTGATTTTTATTTCCTCTGTCGTAAGCTCGAGCTTTCGAACTTCACCGTGAGGTCTTTCACTTGTTAATTACGACGGTAATCTCAGTGGCTGCATTTGAAGAAACTAATTGGGAATGGGAGGAATACTTCCAGATCACCTCAATTGTATGAAGTAACGAATTGGAATGGATTTCCATTTCTCTAATTGAACTGATAAGCAATATTTCGGGAGTTGGAATGGATTTCCATTTCTCTATTCGAACTGATAAGCAATCTTTGGAAGAAGTTCTCATAATAATGGAAGTCTTGTACTCAATGAGGTTTAAGATTTTTTTTTAAACCTACAGAGATGATCATTCAGTTCACTCTCTCCAACCGATGAATTATGTAGGTAATTGTCAACACGAAAAAGTTATTTTTATTCCAGTGCAGTGCTTGAAGAAATTGGGGAGTGGTCGCTTTTGAAATTTCAATTTTTTCATTTATGTTGCCAGCGATAATTTTCCTATATTATTTTACGAATGTATATTCATATTTTATTCATTCACGAGAAAATTAATTTCAAAAAGTTGTGAATTGAAAAATAATGTTTGGCCACCCTGTATAATTTCAGGGTATGAAAATGGATCATGAATATTACACGTTTGTCTATCAAATAGAATTATCATCATTTCTTCTCAAATTTCATATCCGTGACAACGGTTATTTTTTCGGTATGCATCTGCAGATGACATTATTTTCACAAAAAAATCATTACCTTCAAGTTGAGAGCTAGTCAATAATACTGGAGGGTTGGATGGAGGTCACTGAACTGCACAAAAAATGCACTAGACCCTGTAGATTTTCCTGTGTTCGCCCTATATATTCGGCAATAATTTCTGGTTATAGACTACTTTACTTAAGTTTTTCAATCATCTTTCTACCTATCATAGAACTCGAGCAAATTGGACTCTGCCGCACTATTGCCCCACCCTTTTACTTACTATTTTTTCTGTATTATTTCATTCATTTTTCGGATAGGCAGTGTGGCACACTTGAGATTTTGACTGACCAAGGTCTAGTGAACTAATGAGTTCTTTTCTCAGGAGCATGACGTAATTCGTTTCAAATTTGGTTATTATGCTTTTGATGGAAATGCAGCTTTCCTGATTGGGTCGTTCTTGTTAGGAAGGTCTCTACGAATCTTTATCAATGACAAATAATCTACATCCCTGGATAAAGAAGAGAAATAACAGATATTAGAGAGTTATTGCAACGCCCGTTCTATAGTTTTCTTAATAAAGTTTCTCTTATTTTGACATATACGCATGCGCATTGTGTCCGACTTTGATAATATCCTCAATCTAAAATTCAGGCATCCCTTACTTTATTTAAATAAAGGCAAGAACCTTTTATTAAAAGTTCCTTTATTTTGACGGATTTGGTTTTTTCTGTCATATATCTGTGGCCAGTTGAAAATCTAAAGTTTGTTATGCCCTGCTCGTCTATATATTTTGAAAATCAAATAAAGCAGGTTCATTTGGTGGTGGTATATTTTCTACCCCAACAATATTGTGAAGAATTATTTCGTCGAAGTGTCACTCATGCGTACAACTAACAAACGATAGTGTGATTATTTTCACAAGTTTATATTTCTGGTGAAACAATGACTGAAGAAAAAGGGAAAAAAAAGATTGAGATTTACATTCGAAGACGACATAATTTTATTACGTGAAGTTGTTTCACATGATTTAACGTACTTGTCAAAATAAAGCTTGAACATAAGCATCTTGAAAGACGTTTGTTGCAATAACACCCTTTCGAAATCGCGTTAGAGGATACTTCAATAGCGGATCTTTTAATAAAGTCAGCGCTTATTTGTAAGTTGCAATAACTCTCTAATGTGTACAAGATTGAACCAGCACCATGTCCTTCGACTATATCATATCACCCCCATTGAAAAAGAGTTCCTGCTTCATATCAATCCAGGAATTACTCGGAGAGCTACACATTCCAAAAAACTGCACACAAAGCCCGTCTTTTCGGCTCATCAAGCTAAGCGACGTTTCCGCTAAAAAATCGCGAGACTCGTAATTGCCGGAGTGCGCGTAGGACACTAATTACTCAACACCCTGCGACGAAACAATGAACATGTGTTCAGTCGAGAAGCGGGATATGTCAAAAGCTTTTGACATGTACACTGAATGCGAGACATCGAATGGGGCAGGGTGGAGCACTTGTAAGCGATGAGATATGCCGTGATAACGCTATCAAATGGCGCTAGCAAGAGCATCACATGGCCTGACACCCTTGATGGATGGAGATGGTGATAGTCCGGGGGCCAGTGTTTGGGTTCTGGATAAATTTGACGGCAAGGAAGTAGCAATCTTTGTACTGACTCAAAGGTGGAATCATTGCAATGTGACATCAGGGATATCAAATCGTAACAATACACAGAACTCCCAATGGGGATTTGAAATTTTTCCTTGAAGAGTTGTCAAAGACATTGGACCAAAAAACGGAAGAGTTCAACATTGTAATAAAATACAAGTTAATTGTTGTAATAGAATGCCCAGACTATTCAGTTAAGAGCGGTGTGGAGTTCTTTGGACCGCTTTGCTAGTTTCAAATTTTTTATGTTTCAAGCAAAGTTTTAGAAATTGTAAATTTGAATGGACGCCAGAATTTTTATTCAAACTAGGACAAAAATCCAAATTCCCTATTCAATGATGATTGCAAATCAATTAACTTTCCTTCTGTAAATACCTACAACAATAAAACAAATATCAACTTATAACAATCTATTTACAAAATTTACATCTTTTCCAATTCTTTAACATTTATTGAATGCAAGATTTATTTAAATTCCAACGCAAGAAAACCAATATTGTTTGCTGAACCTGTCGGTTTATCAATGTCGATGTATCTTGATTGTATTTTTGTGTAGCACGTAGCTAGACTTTACGAAGTTGTTTGGCTCGCAATCAGGGGGTACTTATAGCTGCTGGGCTACCGATCAGGTTAACACGAACATCCGCTTCTGGTCCATCGAGTGTGTTCTCAGCGATTTAAAATGAAAAACAATATTGTTTCTGTCAGAATTTGATATACAAAAATTCTGCTTCTTGAAACTTGGAATATTTTCAATGCACTCCTCAACTCATTGTTGTTACAATTGAGTGTAATCTGATCAAGAGATTATTACTTAAAATTAATTGAGTATCCAATACTGAAATTGAAGAATTATTTTAATAATTTTTATGAATTAATAAAAATTGATCTTTGCTTTATATATGGAAAAGATAATTTTTTCTCTGATCTTGAGCAACCGAAATTATACGTTATCAAGCATTAATAATCAGAATTTGGCACTCAAGTTTGTTGAATTTGATATACGAAAATGACTTCAATTTCAGCGATATTCAAGAAAGGTATATGAGAATCAATGTTTGACCAGCCGTCAAATACTTCTTCAAAAAGGTTTCTATAAATTCAAAGAAAATTCCAAATTCCAAGTACCAAATTTATACATGAATATATATATATATATATATATATATATATATATATATATATATATATATATATATATATATATATATATACATACGATCACTTCAACCACATCAAAAATCACAGCTCGGTGATTATTATCGCCAAATATGGAACCATACCAAAGATATATAAAAACTCATCGAAAATATATATTTTTTTTCTCCAACTATATCATATTAAATACAGCGTATGTGATATCATATATTTGTGAAACCCTCATTAAATCTCAATAGAGACTTGTCAGGACAAGCAATCCAACCTGATAAGACCGAACACCGATATTTCAATTCAATCAGACATACTACATGTGGGATTCATAATTCTAACAGAATTCTTCAAAAATATATAGTGAACGACACTGCTATTTTTAGTCAGATTGACCTGAATAAATCTAATCACTGTTTTCTTAAATAAAATGTGTAGATAACTTCAGATATTTCCTTTGTGAAGAATTATCTGAAGTTCTCTTTGAAATTATTTGAATGTGACATATTTAAAATATAATTGGTCCAAACATCATTCCCAATACGTACCTTCCTGACATCACCCACAATTCACTCATTCGAAATCATATTCGCGGAAAAAGGAAAATGCTCTTTTTAATAAATTATTTCAACATGGCATTCTACTCTGCCAATTAATGGCCGACGAGCTTCAGAAAACAATACATCTTAATTGCCGAAAGATCAGAAAAGGGACGAGAATGTCACGCACATCGCCTTAAATATGATCGTAGTGTCAGATCCCCTTGAGACAGCTCTTCTTCTTAGCCGTAATTTTTGTTTCATTGCCCACGGTTAGATGTCGCTAAGATTTTCAATAGGGAAGTGAATGAGCATATCAATAAGAAATGTAACAGATATATCGTTACAACATCCAGTTTTTTTAAAAGCTGACAAAATGCAAGCCTTTCCATGAATCTCGCCACTTCATATAGACTCAAAATAGTAAAAATTCAAAAGATACTTCTCCATATAGTTTTCGATTGACGTTTCGAGACTATATCTGCCCCCGTTCTCAAAATCTTCTGAATCTCCATTACTTGTTTGAATAATCTGGATTTTTCTCTTGCAGAGTCTTTTTCGCTTTTTCAAATGAAGGATCTCAATTAACATCTTTATATGCGCTGAAAATATGTCCTCGGTGTCCAGCTATACTCCTAAATTTCAACACTGATTTACATATTCTCTTGAACGAATTTTTTTCTGTACAAATCACCAAAGCATATCAAAGTTGATTTTCCAGTATGGAGTTGAAGATCTTGTTGCTGCGATTTCTTTTTATTTGATTGAGATCATCATTGATGAGAATTTGTGCATTTTAGTAATCATCTGTATCAAAATGGGTATACAGTTGTGGGTCATCCGCATATGCTTGGATTTTACAGCGTTTGACAGAGGACAGGATATCAGCTGTGTAGATAATGAAGATGAGTGGTCCAAGTATAGATCCCCGAAGTACACCAGAAAATATATCCAGGGATGTAGATTATTTGTCATTGATGAAGATTCGTAGAGACTTTCCTAACAAGAACGACTCAATGAGGAAAGCTGCATTTTCATCAAAAGCATAATAACCAAATTTGAAACGAATTACCTCATGCTTCTGAGAAGAGAACTCATTAGTTCACCAGACCTTGGTCAGTCAAAATCTCAAGTGTGCCACACTGCCTATCCGGAAAATAAATGAAATAATACAGAAAAAATAATAAGTAAAAGGGTGGGGCAATAGTGCGGCAGAGTCCAATTGCTCGAGTTCTATGATAGGTAGAAAGATGATTGAAAAACTCAAGTAAAGTAGTCTATAACCAGAAATTATTGCCGAATATATAGGGCGAACACAGGCAAAGGAGAATCTACAGGGTCGAGTGCATTTTTTGTGCATTTTAGTGACCTCCATCCAACCCTCCAGTATTATTGACTAGCTCTCAACTTGAAAGTAATATTATTTCTGTGAAAATAATGTCATCTGCAGATCCATACCGAAAAAATAACCGTTGCCACGGATATGAAATTTGAGAAGAAATAATGATAAAACTATTTGCTAGACAGACGTGTAATATTCATGATCCATTTTCATACCCTGGCCAAACATTATTTTTCAATTCACAACTTTTTGATTGGTATATGAGGGTTTTCGGGGTCGGAGATTATGAATTTTTTTTAAAAGTCTATAAATTGAAGATGGCGGCCCCAAGATGGAGGACGAGTTTTGTGATTATATGGTCCAATTCGTTTCAAAATTAGTGTGCGGTGGTTTTCGTGGTCGGATTTTTTAAATTTTTCGTCAACATTTATAAATTCAATATGACGGCCCCAAGATGGAGGACGAGTTTTCTGATTATGGTCATATTTTATTCAAAATTGGTATGTGGGGGTTTTCAGGTTTGGAGATCATGAATTTTTTGTTAAAATATATGAATTCAAGATGACGACTTCAGGATGGCGGAAGAGTTTTGTGATTATGTGTGTCCGAGATCATTATTTCTCTCAGCTCAAAACTTACAGGGAGGGGATCTTGTGATAACAATGCTCTATTAGAAATGAACAGATTTAGGCGAACTTACTAAAAAGCAAATAATAAAATAACTAATAAAAGATATTTTCAAAGACAAGCTTTCATTTAAGCCCTGTACTAAAACGTATAAAATAAGTTTAAGTAATCGCTAACAATGATTTGATTATTTTTTGTTGAATTATTTGGTTTCAAGAAGCATTGGGATATATCTTGATTATAGGTAATGTCTGTTTTTTGTTTCATTTTGAAAAATAAAATAAAAAATTTAAAAAACTATGACGACGATGTTTTGATTATATTTGCACTTTATTGATATTTCCAATCTAACCACAATTCATGGAAGAAAGGTTTGCCTATTACTAAAGACGAGTTCACAATAGAATTAGCTCCTCATATTACATGCCCATAATTTATTTGTGGCGTTGAATAAAATAAAGAAATACCAGTAATCAATTGAAAAAGTATAATAATGATAAACTGTTCTGAAATGCCAAATCAGTTAAAAATGTAATTCTCAATTGAGTCAGACGTTGAAATAATTTAATGAAAAAACAGAATGGAAAAATGTTCGAGTGGAGCCTTCCATAAGGAGAGTTCCGTATCAAATTACTACATCCGATATACATATATACATACATACGTCATTGGGTTCAAGATAGCAATTTTTTTTGGCAAGCAATATAAAAAAGGGATGCACAATAGGGGACCATTTGGGTAGGCTATTTATTGCAATTCATGCGAGAATGACAAGTAAAGGAAATGAAATAAATTGTTTTCTTGAGAATCTTAAATTAAAACAATTTGTCAGAAAGCATACACTTGACCCGTTTCGCGTATGAATGTGAGCAAGACGCATAGGCAACTTAACGCATCCTTTGAATCCAGAAACTATGGCAATCAAAAACAAAAATGAGTTTGAACCATTTATTCCACCTTGGACTGTTCATAAAATCAAACAGGAAAAGCAAACAAAGAATCCCAGAATCCAAATGAAAAAATCATAAACAAAAGCCGTGCAATTTTTCTACCACAATTTTAGACAAAGACTAGATTGGATCCATTTTTCCAATCATAAAATACAAAAATGGACCCTTTCATCCCCACATTTTTTCGAAGAGTTGGTCCCCTCTCTACAACCCGAAGTTCCTGGTTTCTGTCTTTGAAGGTTTCTTTTTCGTAGCCTTTCCTTGGTCAGCATTTTTCTATCAATTTTATTTTTCTCTTTGCTTTTTCAGCTCTCAATTAATATCATGTTGGGACACTTTTCAACTTGTTAGAAAGTAAACACATATTTTCCTAATATCATCGGTTAAAACATTACTCCCGCCATTTTCCTCCGCAAAACAGTTCTCTCCATACACGTTTTAAGCCGGGTACTGACTTGAATGTGCATGCGTTAAACCGAGGCGCGTGCATATGCACTCTCAAATCTGGACGTGTTATTCGCAACGACTCAGCGCATGTTTAACTTCTCACGAGTCACCGCGAATGCACATGACCTTAGCCGTTGGCTGTCGGTTTTTGCTCCCGTAAGTCAGTCAGTACGCGACTTCAGAAAGTCATGCGGTGGTTATCCTATCCATGAAGTAGAACACTCATTAGATGGAAAGCAATTGTCACTTATCAGTAGTCAAAACTATTTTGGACACCAGATAAATGAACAGATAGACATCGAGATGAAACCATGTGTGTTCCATTTTCATCTTCTGCAGGAAAAACTACTAAAAAATCTTATTGTGGACAAGTAATATTTTTCTGTCTATATGGAAAAATGAAATTTGATCGGGAAAATCTATACGCCTAAAAATTATTTTGCACAATCGATAAGTAAACAACACTTACTAGTCCGCACGACGCGGTATTTCGAATCCTCGCAGGAAATTTTTATCAACAACGAATTAACAGGTCGACGATTCTAGCTTGGCCTCTGGGATTCAGATGCGTTGTTGCGTAACGTTGGAGGGCTCAATTCAAGCGGTGCATTCGCGTGAATTGTCATAACATTGATATTTCGACAAGTTGTTGCTTACTAAACCAATCATTGTCCAATGGAATTAATTGGTACCTACTTTCATGAACACTTCGCGCGACAAGCTTTTTGAAACCAAATAATTCAACAAAAAATAATTAAATCATTGTCAGTGATTGAACTTATTTTATACGTTTCAGTACACGGCTTAGATATAAGCTTGATTTAAAAAATATTATTTTTCAGTTATTTTATTTATTGTCAGATATAAGACATTCAGGAGAACGTTGACCCATATTTTGTTAGCGCAAGGTTGAGCACACTTCGTTATTTATCATATTTGTTCGAATATTATTCAACCATAAATTGTTTCACAATGTGTCAGATTCAATAGATAGATATATCATTATTGTTTGGAATGTAATAAATTTTGGGTCTACAGGGTGAATCAGAATAAAGCCGACAAACTCCGACTACAGTTTCCTCACCTCATTTCGAGGTGAAAAGTTGCTATCAAGGTATGTCCTAAAATGCATCCCCTCTGAGATACAGGGTGTCGAAAGTACGAAAAAAATTGGGATTTAATTTGTTTTCTCCAAAATTCCCGAAGGAAAAAAATCCGAAACTTGGTACACTAATCAAGGTTCATCAACGTGCTAATTTGAAGTTATAATTTTTAATTTTTGCAAACCAGTGGCGTAGTTACGATGGTATGTGGTCATATGTTCCTTCATATTTTCTTGGGACAAGTGAATGGACAGTTCGGTTCATCGATACTCAACCTAAAAGTCATTACATTCCATGTTCCTAAAAGTGGAGGTTTCTGAGAAAAACTGAAGATATGTCCTTGGTAGAGACATAATTTACTATGTGCAATAATCGCATAAAGCTAATTTCTTACAACATATCGGAATATGTGTCAACCTCCTGAACATTTTTTTATGTTGGGAGAATCGGAAACATAGTGAGGGTGAGTCAGAATGAGACCGATAACTCCATTTTTTTCATTAATCATTTTATTTGATCGAATCGATGTCGCGGATTCACTGATATGTTACCATACTTTCTTGCATATGATTGTTTTGACAGATCAACTGACAAACAAACCCAACCTCAAATTCATAATACTCCACTTAGATAAGAGTTGAGTAATGAAATAATTTTTGCGAATAACTGAAGATAAGTACTCCTAATTTGAGAGATAAGTGCCATGTGAAGTGGAATGAATAGAAAAATCGAATTTAAACGGTTTTCTTCACATAAAGGATTCAATATAAAATTGAACCAGAGAAGGTAGATCTCAGGTGAAAAACAATACTTTCCTGGCAAATCGCAGAACGTTGAATGATATTCCGAAATCCATGCATACTTCCATAAATATCAATGGAATTGAATGCAAATGTTTCTTTCGATAAGCTCGATTATGTTTAATTTAAGTCGTGTTCAACCTAACAATCCGCATACGGTTCAGAACTCTCTCATCTGTAACGAGTAGTCAGCCAGCCAAAGTCAAAACTCTGGCTGAATGAGCCACGTTCAAACAGTCATCGTCTTCCGCGTACCTATAGGTAGGACAAGATAACTGATGGTTCGTCACGTTAAGTTCATCTTCCGGCGTCTCTGTGACTTTGGCTGATGTGTTGATACTCTACTGATGAGCCAGAAGCTGAAACTGTACATGCGATTGTTAGGTGAACACGACTTAAATTAAACATAATCGAGCTTATCGAAAGAAACATTTGCATTCAATGTCCTGATATTTTATGGAAGTATGCAGATTTTCGGTATCATTCAACGTTCTGCTGTATTTGCCAGGAAAGTAGTTGTTTTCACCTGAGATCTACTCTCTGGTTCAATTTATATTGAATCCTTTATGTGAAGAAACCGTTTAAATTCGATTTCTATTCATTCCACTTCACATGGCACTTATCTCCACTATATGCTAGACGGGCTTGCCACTCCTACTGAGAAGGAATCTTTATTTAGAAACCTATCGAGGTGGGAGATTTTCGGAGTGTTTCTTTCTGTCACTAGGTACCGCCAGTAAAGTTTATCTTTTCCGGCGTACCTATAGGTGTTACAAGATCGATGATGGTTTGTTTACGTTGTGTCTCACTTCAGCCAGAGTTCTTTGGACTTTTGGCTGGTTGACTACTCCGTACTGATGAGGGCCAAGAAGCCTGAAACCGGTATGCGGATTGTTAGGTGAACACGACTTAAATTAAACATAATCGAGCTTATCAGAAAGAAACATTTGCATTCAATGTCCATTGATATTTTATGGAAGTATGCATGGATTTTCGGGTGAATATCATTCAACGTTCTGCGTGGTATTTGCCAGGAAAGTAGTTGTTTTTCACCTGAGATCTACCTTTCTCTGGTTCAATTTTATATTGAATCCTTTATGTGAAGAAAACCGTTTAAATTCGATTTTTCTATTCATTCCACTTCACATGGCACTTATCTCTCACTATATGCTAGACGGGCTTGCCACTCCTACTGAGAAGGAATCTTTTATTTAGAAACCTATCGAGGTGGGAGATTTTCGGAGTGTTTCTTTCTGTCACTAGGTACCGCCAGTTAAAGTTTATCTTTTCCGGCGTACCTATAGGTGTTACAAGATCGATGATGGTTTGTTTACGTTGTGTCTCACTTCAGCCAGAGTTCTTTGGACTTTTGGCTGGTTGACTACTCCGTACTGATGAGGGCCAAGAAGCCTGAAACCGGTATGCGGATTGTTAGGTGAACACGACTTAAATTAAACATAATCGAGCTTATCAGAAAGAAACATTTGCATTCAATGTCCATTGATATTTTATGGAAGTATGCATGGATTTTCGGGTGAATATCATTCAACGTTCTGCGTGGTATTTGCCAGGAAAGTAGTTGTTTTTCACCTGAGATCTACCTTTCTCTGGTTCAATTTTATATTGAATCCTTTATGTGAAGAAAACCGTTTAAATTCGATTTTTCTACTCCTAATTTGTTGAAGTTTAATGTTGGAGTATCATAATCAAAGCCATTTCTGATTGAATTATATAGGAAAATATTATCCAATCAACATGTTTTTGATGAAGAAAAACAATTATTGTGTATTAATATCTACTTAAATGATAGAAACGGTTTAGTGGGTACACTACATAGAAAGAAATAAGGCTAGACTAGAATTATCACAATAAAATGTTTTATTCAATGTGATTCAATGGTTAGATATGATATGTAGTAATTGTTGCCACAATATGGAAAAAACCTTATATTTGCAGTAAAATCCAGTGAAGTTATAGAATGTACCCCCAACTACTGAGCTGCCGTTCTGGCAGCGTTGTATAATAGTTATAGGTGTGAGTATGGTTGTTATTGTATATATTTCCGTTACTTCATGTAATTTTCCAAAATCGCATGAATTTTGCAGTCAAGAAATGATTTATAAATAGTTGTATCTATGAAACTGTTTGTATGTGCATACATTCGCTTCTTAAATATTTTCCCTGTTTGACCTATGTTCATATCGAATATGAAATGAATTACCCCAAACTACACTTATAGCGCATTTAAAAAATTAAGGATATCATTCGCCCAACTTCATTAATAACAGCCATATCTCTTGATTTACCTGGTTTCCGAAGCATTTACTGTCACTTAACTCCATCCAGAATGAGACCAAAACGTAATAAATAACGAGGGAATGTCAACTTCTAGACGAAAGTATAACGGAATATGCCCCGGTGATGCTATGAATGTCTAGGATCTTAATCTATTGTTCGCCAGAATTCATATAGTCTGGAGTGTTTCATCACCAGGAACTGTCGGGTGTGGGGGGTCGTGACAACCACCTTGTTATGGCGTCTGTTTTTCGTTAAGAATATTAATAATCGTTTCAGATGTGGATGCAACAGCCATATGGATGTATACAAATGGATTTCTCATGTTACCGTTCATACGATCGTGAAAATATACAGGGTGGAACAGTTAAATGAAAAGAATTCACTATCCCAAATATTTATTGAAAATCAATTTTCGATTCTGAAATCACCTCCTGTAACGTGGAAATCACATACCTTACTTCAACCCCTTCGAATTCACTATTAGAAATGCCATGGTTTTAAATTTTATTCCAAAAACTAGCAGAAAAAAATCCGATCAATCACGAAATTCGGTGCAACAAACTAAAAACTCTTTAACTCATAGCAATCCTTTCTTGAAGAAGTAATAACATGAAAAACGAATGAATTTCGGTGTGAGAGATATTCAGAATACATACCTTGAACGTATTGCAGCATCCTAGTCGTGAATAAAAGTGTTTGCTACTGTTAATTAACATCTTAGGTATCATCGACCTTATCGCGAGCATTATTCTTCTTCCTAAGTCAGATAGAACCCTTGATTTTGTTTCGTATACCATACTTTTCACATATACCCATAAGGAAATGTGTAATGGCGTAAGATCAGGTGATCATGCTGGCCATACGTACGATCCTCGACTCCATAGAGCTTCTGGCAGTTTATAGGGATGCATTTTTCTTGTAACGGTACCTCTTCCTTTTTTCTTTGAAGTGCCTTATCGATCAATTTCTCAATCCTTGAACCCTAAATATAGATAAAGAAGAACCTTATACCTCAGTGAAATATCGAGAGAGAAGATCAGATAATCCTTGACAGTAATAGTACTCTCACAACTGATTCTAAAAGTGAGAAATTATTGGATTATTCCAAGCAATATTACTCCTCTTCCAAGGTCAATGAATGTAACTTACCGATAGCATGGGTGCCAGAAAACTAGCCCGCAGGAGCGTGGTTTATCAAGTTTTTTCATTTGAGGGGAATAAGGAATGTCGTGACAAATATTACTGGATATAAAAGTGTTGATTTGTCATTTGAGGAATCAAATTCAGATATGTTTCGTACAAACACTAATCACAATTTGGTTAGAAATTTTCATATTAACATCAAACAAATTTAACTCAATTAATATGTATCTTGAGATTAATGACTATCTCTCATACTGCCCTCATTGAAAAGTTTTATTATAAGAGGCGTTCCACTCTATCTGGTTCAGTCATACATATGCAATAGGAAACAAGCAGTTCATGTAACAAATCACCTTCTGACATTCGAAACATTTCACTTGTTGTACCTCAAGGATCCGTTCTGGGACCTTTATTATTCAGGCAATTGATCTGTCATTTTATGGTACCCGAATAAAGGTGTGGTTTATGCTGATGACACAACCATTGAATATTACTTCGCATGCAGGAAATATCTACAACACTATGGTGGAATCTCTGAATAAATAAGAAAATTGGTTCAGTGCCATCAACCTCGAATTAACAACAAGAAACCCCAAGAACTCGTTTTATCAACCAAAAATGCAAAACATTTTTGGGAATATGGAAATGTGTTAAATAAACTTTCTTCTTTATTTCGAAATTGCTTCGAAGTGCTGTGCTTTTATTTTCAATACGACGTTTCGTTCTTCGGGGGCCACCCTCAATACAATTTTTTCTAATACGGATCTGTATTTTTTTTTTTTTTTTTTTTTTTTTTTTATAAATTCTTATAAGGCCCGAACAATGAAAATCTTACTCTCCGGAATACGGCCCTGTTTTTATTTTTGTTTGTATTTGAAAGGGTATTTGACTTAAGTTGCGAGGATAAAATTTTAAATAAACCTACTGTGAATGACTACTCAAACCTGAAATCAAATCGAGATCAAATCCAATGTGATGAAAAGGAAAAAGGAATAACAAGGAACAACGATTAATAAATGTACTTTATAAATTTTGGAGTTTTCACTGTTTCGACCTTGATGATGGAATTTATGGGCAGAAATATAGAAACAAAAACCAGGTGAGATACATATCTGAACTCGGTAAGATAAAAACTACTTGAATTCGCTAAAAAAATACAGGTCCGTATTCGAAAAAACTGAGTTGAGGGTGGCCCCCGAAGAACGAAACGTCGTATTGAAAATCAAAGTACAGCATATCGAAGCAAATCCAAAACAGGGAAGATAGTTTTTCGAATACATTTTATTATTCCTAAAACTAGAGGCGCCAGTGCAATGAAAAGAAAACGAGCCATTTCGGTTTTCCCCGTATATTTTAAAAACGGTTCCTGATATTTCCGATTTGAAAACATCATTTCATTGTTCACTGAAATAGGCAACTTTTCTCTCATTCAACCAACTTCGTATCATTTACCGTTATCGATATGCCAATAGTGGTACGACATAGATCAGCTATGTCATAAATTATCAAGTTCGATATATTTGAAAAGGGAAACATTCTCAATTAATTTTATGAACATCATGTTCATATTTTCAACAAATCACTCGATATATTTGTTACGTAACATGGAAAACCAACTATGTTTCAGCGCCAGTGCTTTTTCATTTTTAGATGTTGTGGAAGACAATGAAAAATCGATTTGATACTGATGATCGACATTGGCTATCGGTAGAAAACATTCAGTTTCAATATGATGTCTGCAGAACTATGGGTTTGATAACTTTCGATTCTGGTGCACTTTTTTTTATATTTCGCGCATAAACAAATGTACGGGTTTGCTTAGGGACTTTCTGAAATATAACTTTTTGATTCATTACTGAATATTCACGATTATAATATAGTTTTTCCGAATACTATTCTAAAAATGATGATTTTGTTGAATTACGGGCATCTTTAAATACAGTTGTGATGAAATAACCTTTAGATGATTTTGATTTTCGATAAAATGCCATTCTGCTCCAGTACAGTATGGAAAAGTACAGCTCTCAATCGTATAGTCCATCCAATATCAATTGCAGAAGCCGTTTCTATAGGGAGAAAATGAAAACTCACTTCGCTAACACGAGCGTATATGCGAAGAAACGGAACGAAAAATAATCTGTACTACTCGTAAACATTCTCCGTCGGCAAACGGTAGATCAAAAGAGCCGATAGTCAACGTGGACTTGAGAGACGGCTGTCTGTTCTACAACCGATTCGTCTGGGCCAATCAAGTCGGACATCAATGCTGGCAGGTGTGTCTATACGATGGGAGGTCATGAATCACGCGTTATATTTGTGTTTTAATAGCTCTGAAAGATTAAAAACCAGTAGCGTCTATGGTCTTGGTGTGTGCCGATCGAAATACGTTTTAGGATATAATAATAACCTACATCAAACATTGAAAGAAATTATTTTTCTTTCTTAATGTATTTGTATAAATAAAAGCTTGTCTTTAATTTTTTTTCATTTTTCATCATTTATGAAGTATTTTTTAAATCTTAAAATATCTAAAGAAAATTAGTTATCTCCGCCACTGCTGCTCACAGGATTTCGCCGCAAGACTTTTTTATGCTTCTGCAATTGATATTGGTAAAACTATACAGTCAAATAATATGTTTGTGTTAAAATACATCATGACATTTGCTCGATATGATAAAGTGAATATGAAGAGAAATATGTGTGTCTTCAATTGAATTGTTGTATCATATTCTTATCTCCGATCCGCGGATATTTTTGTCAATATCTCTCACTGTAGGAAGTAGACAAGACAAAGCCTGAAACTCGAATGGCACAACATCCTGAAGTGCTTATTTGCATACAAGGAATTGTTCTTCATCCAATGAAAACAGTAATTAATGCGATGTGGTACTTGGACACTCAACTCTTCACTAATTGCAGTTGGCAGCACCAGTTCCTTAACGTAGCATGAATATGCTAATTGAAGTCGAATAAACACGCTATAACAACCAAGAAACCATGTGTAGGAAACGTTCTAGACATTTCGACGGACTTATTTTCATTCACATTCTCCAGAATGTAGAAACAGAAACATCTGAGAAAAACAATGTAGATGAATGGGATAGTCCTACAAACCGAATTGAATACAATAAATTTTTTCTCTATATTTGTCTTTTGGGCTTATTCTCAACAAACATAATGATATTCCTATTCCTTCTGAAAGTATACCTAACACCCTACCTGTTCTATTCATTCAGATGGATTCGACAGAGAGCTCTAGAGATCTGTTGGTCTAATAGTCTAGTGTGAGTGAGTTTCCTGCGAAGAATAGTTGCAAGTCTTGAAAAAATATGAGCAATAGCTCATTCGATTTGGGATGCAATTCTGAGGTGGAAGTTTTTGTGTTTTTTTTTGCTGACGATAATTGCAATTGTTATTAACAGAAAAACTAAAACAAAAAAGAAGAATTATGGTGTGTTTTTAACACTTGAAAAAACAAGGTCTCGTTGGAGAAAAAAGAGTTAATTTTTCAACAAATTAGTCCTTAACGTCATAAATGTTGAAATAGTAGCTCTAAAAAAATTTCGGTTCTTGGAGCCCTTATTATATATGCAGTGTGACCCATTTAAAATGGAACAAAATGGAACCACCCCTGTAGAACACGCATTTTTCAATCAATTAAAAAAAAATATATTAAGCATGGAAAACTGTATCTTGGCACAAATTTTCATAACTTCAGTTTCATTTCCAAGGCATACTATGGTTTTTTTTTCTCTGTCAAAAACGGCAAAAGTTTATAAGGCTTTGACTCCACCACTAGATTTGTGGTCGTTATAAATAAAAACCATCAGAATTTCATAAAAAAATATTGGTTAACAACGAAGTTACAACAACTTCAATTTCGGAAACAAAGTATTTGATTATAATTTTTATTTAGATTATAGACATATTTGAAATCTAGCAACACCGTCGATACAAAGTAGAACACCAGTGAACTTGTACACTGAAAATCCGAAGTCAATAGCTCATTCCGTTCTACAGTTATAAGAATGGTAATGTGAGCGATTTGTGGAGGAAGCGATTTTTAACCGACGAAACCAAAAAGGAGGAGGTTCTCTAGTCGACCCGTATATTTTTTTTTCCATCATTTTTTTTATGTATGATCACGCATAACTTTTTACTGAGGCGTCCGATTCCGATAATTCAGTGGATAGAGTGTACTTCGAAGGTGGTCCCATTTGAATTTAAAAGATGAAATCCACCCCTAAGGGTAGCAAAATGAAGGATATTGATCACTCACCCTCTGAATTCTGGTCCGTTAACCGATTCTATCAGGCATTACTTTGTACTGGGTTCTTCGATTTGGATGATTATTTTTTTAATAGATAGGGTATACCTTATATTTAGATTTCGAATGGAATTATATACCCTTACGGGTGGAAAAATAGGGGATAATTGACATTGACACACACATACGTAGTTGACAATGACAGATCGCTACTGACATTATTTCTGTTCCACATCCGTCAAAACCATTATATTCTATGAGAGGATGGAATGATATACAGAGTAATGAAATAAACTAACCAGAACAACAAAAATAATTTATATTACAACAAATAGTAAAAGTAGATAATCATATAATTTAACTGGTAATAGTTGAAGTAAAGTGGGTAAGTGAGTATTTTGGAAGTAATTAAAAAACAAGTAGGTAGTAATTAGTATATTTAAGCCATAAAACATTGAAAAATAAAAACTTTTTAACAAAAAATTAAACCGACGAAATACGGAACTGAGAAGTAAAAAATAAAATAAACCTTTCTAGTCTCAGTAACTGAGCTCCTAAACTAATGTAAGTAACTAATTTTGAGTCGGCGTCAAACAAACAATCAACGAACATCATTAAAGTACTTCAAAAAAATTATCGGAATGTCACCGCGCAACTCGATGCCATCATTTTACGCCTTACCTAATTCATTTGCTTGTTTGTTTGGCGCCGACTCAAAATTAGTTACTTACATTAGTTTAGGAGCTTAGTTACTGAGACTAGGAAGGTTTATTTTATTTTTAATTTTCAGTTCCGTATTTCGTCGGTTTAATTTTTTGTTAAAAAGTTTTTATTTTTAAATTTTTTATGGCTAAAATATACTAATCACTACCTACTTGTTTTTTTATTACTTCCAACATACTCACCCACCTTACTTCAACTATCAGTTAAATAATATGATTATCTACTTTTACTATTTGTTGTAATATAAATTATTTTTGTTGTTCTGGTTAGTTTATTTCATTACTTTGTATATCATTCCATCCTCTCATAGAATATAATGGTTTTGACGGATGTGGAACAGAAATAATGTCAGTAGCGATCTGTCATTGTTATTATTTACTTTCTGTCACAATTGCAACGGGATTAAATAAATCGGCGAATTTCTATCCAACGTACTGATTTATTACTTTTTAATACAATTTTTGTAACTCTTTCTTTGACTTCTGTCAGTAGTCAGCCTTTACGCTAAGGCTAACCTTTCATGCCAGCGTGAAGAGAGTTTGGAACCGAAAGACTTTGATGTGATGTGGTTTAAGCTATCTGATACCAAAGTGACTAAGTTCCTCTGCTGCCTTTACCTATCACCTAATGAACCTTCATATAACAACCTCTTTGAGTTTTTGTCACTCAAACTGGACTACATTCAGGAGAACCATCCAACAGCTGAAACCATAATCATGGGGGACTTTAATGTACATAATGCTGCCTGGCTCAAATTCTCTAACAAAACAGATGATGCAGGTCGTCAAGCTGAGGCCTTCGCCATCACTCATGGTCTAGAACAACTGGTCGAACTACCAACCCGCATCCCTGATGTCAACAACCAGTCTGCCAATACACTAGATCTTTTCCTCACCACCAATCCTGACCCGTATAGAATAGAAGTTTGTGCCCCACTTGGAAACTCTGATCACACCCTCATCTCCACAATATGCTCTTTCCATTTACCATCGAGCAGCACAATACCACCCCGTCTCATGTGGCATTACAATTCGGCCGACTGGGAAGGTCTTCGTATGTTTTTCTCAGCGTTTCCATGGAAGAGAGTTTGTTTCTCTTCAGTAGATCCAACACGATGTGCTGAGACAATTTCTGAAATCATCATGTTGGGGATGCAAACTTACATACCGAATACCGAAAGAAGAACATCATCCGATAAGACCTGGTTTAACAGAAACTGCTCTAGAGCTGTGGCTTCCAAACAGGCAGCATACCATCGATGGCTAAAAAATCCGGGCCCTGAGACCAGAGCAGCATATGTCGAGGCTAGAGGCATATGCAAAGAGACAATAGAATGCTCAAAAGATGCCCACAATGCCAAAATAAGATCAAAACTTGCTGAATGTCCTAACGGATCCCGTTCATTTTGGTCTTTCGCCAAAGCTGTGGGAAGAAACTTCACTTCCAGCTCATTTCCTCCCCTAACCAAAGAAGATGGAACACTAGCAACGACTGCCCAGGAAAAAGCTAATATCTTTGCGCACCTATTTGCTGGAAATTCCACTCTGGATTCTTCGGGAAAACAACCCCCGAACATTACACCTATTGACAGTCACATGCCCGAGATCACCTTTCGCCAACGTACTATCAGAAAGATTTTGCTGGGTGTCAACACCAACAAAGCCTGTGGATCTGACGGAATCCCGCCGATTGTTCTCAAGAAATGTGCCCCCGAACTAACACCTGTTCTTTGCAAGTTGTTCAACCACTCTTACAATTTGGGAGTATTTCCGTCCAATTGGAAAATTGCAAGAGTACAGCCAGTCCCTAAAAAAGGAAAAAAGACCCTACCTAGCAACTACAGACCTATCGCACTGCTATCTATTATTTCAAAGGTCATGGAAAAAGCCATCAACATCGAGCTCATGAAATATCTGGAAGACTCAGGAATTATCAATGATAGGCAATATGGCTTCCGCCATCAGAGATCAACTGGTGACCTGCTCGCATACGTCTCACATATATGGCAGCTATCTATTGAAAAGTATGGAGAAACTTTAGCTGTGGCATTAGATATCTCCAAGGCGTTCGATCGAGTTTGGCACCAGGGACTCCTCGCCAAGCTTCCATCTTATGGCTTGCCCCCTCAGCTGTGTTCTCTGCTTGCTAGTTTTCTCTCAAACAGGTCTCTCCATGTAGTGGTCGATGGAGTTTCATCTGACACTCTACTCATAAATGCTGGTGTTCCGCAAGGATCCATTCTAGCACCAACACTATTTTTACTTCACATCAACGACCTGTTGAAAGCAACTTCATGTCCTGTACACAGCTTTGCCGATGATAGTACCCTCCATACCGCTTTCTCTTCCAGGGCCCCTATGAACGAGGAAGAAATGTTAACAATATAAATATGGACTTAGCAACAATTCTCGAATGGGGATCCAATAACTTGGTAGAATTCAATGCAAACAAAACACAAGCATGTCTTTTCTCTAGAAAAGCCGATCTCACTGTGCCTAACATAACTGTGTCAGGAGTAACCATACCACTGAAGTCATCCATATCGATGCTTGGTATTACTATCAGCAATAACCTTTCCTGGGAGAATCACGTGAGGTCCATTGCCAAAAGTGCATCCCAAAACCTTGGTTTTTTGTTTCGTGCCAAGAGCTATTTCACCTCCAGTCAGCTGCTTATGATCTATAAGGCACAGATCCGACCTGTCCTGGAATACTGTTCCCATATTTGGAGTGCGGCACCTAAACATATCCTGAAGCTATTGGATTCTGTCCAAAAAAGGGCAATTCGTCTCGTCGGTGATGCCTCGCTTACAAACTCGCTCACTTGTCTGGAACACCGTAGAAAAGTTGGCGATTTGTCTCTATTTTATAGATATTTTCATGGGCGATGCTCTTCTGAAATATCAACTATCGTTCCTCCTTTGGCAGTCTCTTCGAGATTAACCCGTCAAGTTCAGTCTTCACACCCATTCGTGGTCACTTTGGAGACCTGCAGAACATCACTTTCCAAAGACTCATTCATCCAACGAACTGCGAGGCTTTGGAACTCATTGCCTAGGGAGGTGTTCCACGAGGCATACAACCTCCAGAAATTTAAGAAGAACACCAACTCCTACCTTCTTTCCCTTGGTTCCCACGATGTTCTCTGAACATTACAGGATATCCCTTTTCGTGGGAACCAGAACATAAATTGTATATCAAGAATTAACCTGTCATTTTGTTTTCATTGCTATCTAAAATCATAAAAAAACATATAACAAGTGGCTCAAAATTATAAAAGAATATCCAACAATTGTCAACTACGTATGTGTGTGCCAATGTTCATAAGTGAAAAATTAATTATCCCCTATTTTTCTACCCGAAAGGGTATATAATTCCATTCGAAATCTAAATATAAGGTATACCCTATCTATTAAAAAAAGAATCAAACAAATCGAAGAACCCAGTACAAAGTTATGCCTGATAGAATCGGTTAACGGAACAGAATTCAGAGGGTGAGTGATCAATATCCTTCATGTTGCTACCCTTAGGGGTGGATTTCATCTTTTGAATTCAAATGGGACCACCTTCAAAGTACACCCTATCCACTGAAAAAAGAATTATCGGAATCGGACGCCTCAGTAAAAGTTATGCGTGATCATCCATAAAAAAAATGATGGAAAAAAAAATATACGGGTCGACTAGAGAACCTCCTCCTTTTTGGTTTCGTCGGTTAATGTAATAAACATCTGACTAGGCCACTCCTACAAATCTTAACCCTTTTTTTGTTTTCTGTTAATAACAATTACAATTTTCGTCATCAAAAATAAAACAAAAAACGTCTTTTTCATTTCTTTCGAAATATATTCGGTCATTTGACGCGTCGGACACCTCTAACATGGACGTTATGACGTCCTAAAATATAGCCCCGATACCTTGTCAAAAAAAAAACGAGAAATTCTGTTGTCGGACGCCCCTAAGTTAAAGGTTTTGCGCAACCTCTATATTTACTACCTCACTTTGTGTAATAATGATTGCAATACATTGAATCATGTGACCGACAGTATTGGTAATCTACCTTATAATATAATAAATCCGGCCCCTTCGACATGAAGAAACTGACATAGTATACCAGGCGCATTCTCGATCGATTAATAAAAAAATTGAATCTACCAATTAAAAATTACCACTATTGCCTTTCAATTTTATTCTTCGCGTATATACATACATTTATACATATACACTTTAACAAAATTACTGTAGACACAAAAAAACTGAGTTGATAAATTGGCGTTATAATACATGTTTTTTTGATGCAAGGAATTCAAATTGAATACATCAAAAGTCAAAATTGATTTTTTTCAGTGTATATTATACAACAGGGTGTCATTCATTTCCCAACTTACCTGTTCACATTTATAATAAGAATTTATTGCAATATTTAAATCGACACCCCTTTATTGTACAAGTTATCATATTTTACTATTGAAGCTTTATTATTCAAGACTAAATTCCTGAAATATACATTTCAAAATAAATTCGAAATTTCCGACCAATATCTGTCATTAATAATATTGCAAAATTGTATGAAAAAAGTATAGCGAGCAGGTTACAAAATCATGTGGATCGCCACCAACTAATCTCTCCCAAACAATTCGGTTTCAAGGCAGGAAGTTCCACTGAGGATGCACTGCATTATCTCACGAATGAAATTCACTAGCACCTCAATACAAATTATAAAAGTGTTAGGCATCTTTTTGGATTTAACTAAAGCTTTCGACAGCATTTCACACGATAAACTTTTGGAAAAACTTGAAAAATACGGGATTAGAGGCTTACCGCTATCATTATTTAGAAGTTATTCATCGAAGAAGAAATCTGTCGTTAAAATAAAATAAAAAGTTTAGCGAACCTTCGGAAATCGGATATGGTGACCCCCCAGGAACAGTCCTCGGCCCTAAGTTATTCCTTCTCTATATCAATGAAGTGTTGAATATGGAAATAGGTGGAGATATCATCTCATATGCGGACGATACAGTTCTCCTGTTCCATGGAACAAATTGGCAGGAAGTTACGAAAAACGCGGAAAAGGTTTATATCAAGTCAAATGTTGGATGGACTGTAATCTCCTGAGCTTAAATGAGAGCAAGACCAAATTTATAACCTTCACAAACAGCCCAAAAGTACAACCAAATCAGAAATCAATTAAATTCCATGAGAGATGTGATCTGGCCAACTGTGATTGTAAGAAGACAATTCAAAACACTTCAGAAATCAAATATCTGGGAGTTATCATCAATAAAACGCTCAGATGGGATGATCATTCACTATATTTGAATAGCAAACTTAAAAAACTGGTATTTGCATTTTATAAACTCAGGGATATTCTTAGAAAAATTTTTGAAAATGGCCTATAAATCATCTGTTGAATCTGTAATATCCTATGGAATAATAGTATGGGGAGCTGCGTATAACAATCAGATAAATTGTTTGAAAGTCACACAGAAATGGATTTTGAGAGTAATACTAAGAAAAAAGCGCAGATTTTCCACCGAACACCTCTTTATAGAAACTAAAATGCTTGATTTAACGCATCTGTATATTTTTAATATTGCGAAATTCATGTACAGAAATAGAATGCAACATCAAGAAATTTCCCACAATCACAATACAAGACAAAAAGGTCTCAAAAATTTAAATATTCCTCGTCCTAATTCTACCCTCTATAAGAAGTCGATAGCATCCAATGGCCCCAAAATTTACAATTACATCCCAGAGTCCATCAAAAACATTTATAGTTAGAAACTGTTCTGCAAAAAGCTGGTGTCCTTCATTTTCATGAACTCTGGAACTCTTGACGTACTCCTACAATGAATATCAATATATGATTATAATTTCTTATACTATTACTTCAGTCTCTTAGCTTCTGATAATTTTAGATTATTTTCTTTACTATATCTATTATATTATTTAGTATTATTAATAATATTATCTACCAAATGTTCAAACACTACTAGTTAATTAGTACTATTCAGGCACAAAACGATCTCATCCTGAGATCAGGTGCACTCAATTTGTAAAAATTAGTTCATAATACCAATGTTATGGAATATGTAATTAAATATGAATGAATAAATATAAAAATAAATAAATAAATATAAAATATCCAATTATGTTTGTTTTTTATCGAAATCCACACGGACAAAAAGTGCAATGTGCATCATATTCTTTCTTCTACTTTAGTTGGTTCAATGTTTCGTAAAGTATCTTCCGATTCTCCTTAGAGATTTATGTCATTCTGTCTCTATTTTTTTCGAAATTCTTGTTTGGAATCTTCCGGCGAAAGGTGATATATCGGTTACTATTCACGATGTTATCTCATATTCATATCAATCGACGTGGTACAAATGTATGTATTTTCATAACGTAGTTAATTGAACGGTTTGATTCGATTGAGCGCAGTTTGCTTTTTATATTTTGTCATTCATGAATATGAATACCATTCAATATTCCATCATGGGAAAGCCCCATTACGATTTCACATATCCCAGTCAACTATGACCCTGTGACAGCAGCGCGTGAGGTCTCTCTTGTCTGCGGGATTAAATATTCATCGGAGTTATGAAATTATCCGAAGATATGGCATATTCGATGGTGGGAATTTATTAAATTTTTGTGGGAAGACATTAATCAAGAGAAAAATTTCCTGCGAGACGGCAGATGTATTGGAATATCCGTGAATGGGACACGTTTTATTTCTGGAAAACGCACGGATGACTCTTTAATTTATGAGATCTGGAATGGCGAATAGAATTGAATGGCTTTGAAGCGTTCACCGGATGTGAGGAGCGTGAAAAAATTATTACATTTCAACCCGACGTAAAAGTTAACGATCCATATCTGTCTCATTTGTAGCCTGATATATGCATTCATTTCGAGAGTTTTCAGCCATGTATTTCAGGATTGAGAGCCACAGAAGATATCTGCTGACATGGAATTATGTTCCTTTATTGGAGGGAATTTTTTATGACACCTTGAAGTGTTGATCCAGAAAACTATTCGAAACAATCAACAAAAATAATGTTTACGTTTAATGAATAACTCTACTGGCATTCAATAGGAAATTATTGGTCATTAGTAATGTAGTTGATGTAATAATCTGTTGCTGCCCTCAATTTTCATTGATTTTTGAAGAATAGACGTACTGTTGAAAATCCTGAAAATGTTTTCTCTTCCACTTCTGATATAGGAAGGTATATAATTTTGGAGATTATTGAACTAAGCAACTGATCATGCTGAAACTGCTTTAGGTTAGTAACTGGAAAAGTCAGTGAATACGAGGAAATATGACAACGAACATCTGGAAAGAAAAAATATTGTGGAGGATTGAAAAACTGGCATAATAATCCCAATACCAATAAAATACTATTGTAGCGGGTCTCGTGGCCATCATTTATATAGCGACAAGATGTTACTTTATTTTCCCTCGGCTAAATTACTCAGAATGAGAGACTCGTTTGGGAACTGGCCCTAATAGATTCATATAGTGTGATGTTGAATATTATTATTTTGTAACCCTTTTTCTTATTTTTACCCGCCACTCAGTCAAACATGAAAGTGGGAAAATAATCTACGACAACTGAAAACTTCTAGATTAAAACGTATACATAAATTATAGACAATTTGAAAAATACTCTGTGGATGGGTTTATTTGGAAATCAAACTCTGGTTACTTATAATATCCAATGTATTTTAAATTATCACAATAATGTGGTATCCCACATTATAAAAATTACATATAGATATTCAAGTAAGAAAAAGTTTTTGATATTTTCTCTACTGTACAATCATTGGGTTACGTTTCGAAATATAGTATCAATACAGGCGAATTTAAAATGAGGTTGATATGTGAACATCAATTTTATAAAAACAACGGTATCGGTACTATAATCATATATACAATTTTGCATTGCTGAGAATGTTTCAATGAGTACAGTTATGTAATATAGGCCGTAGAAAACATATGACAACAAAAATATGGGTATTTCCCAACTTTGAAATATTACACACCGTTGTATTATTAATTATGTTTATACTTTTGAAGAAAATCAACACAATGAAGTTGAATCAAACGTTTGGTGAATAAACACAATGTAAATAGACAATGGAATTAAAAATCGACAACGAAATTTGTACCAACAACGTAATGTGTACAAGCACTTCAACTCAAAACGAGTTACAAAAAATATTCCAGAACAGTCTGACCTCAACAATCCTGGGGTAGTAATAAGTATATACCGGCAGTGCTACTAGTCTGGATGTCTACAGGAACACTGCAAATCAGCTCTTTGGAAGGTCAGATCAGCTTTCTGAGTTGTCTATTTGTGACCTCCTGATAGTCCTTAATTTGCCTGTAGTCACCATTATTAATTGACCATTACCAGGAATCAAGAACCAGGAACCAAGAACCAGTGACCAAGAACCCTATAATATTCATACGATTTGTACCTGACCAATCTAAAACATATCTGTACTTCCTGGTTTCGTAGCTCTAGACTTGATTATCAAAGTTTGTTTAAATATTTTTGATCATACTGTATAAAAAAGTAAACGAGCTCAGAATCGAAATTGCTAGGGGTTAAATAAACCATGGGAGTTCATACCGATGAAATATTAAAATATTTACTGTAAAATTATTTCTGTTGATGAATTTTCTTACCTTCATTCAAAGAAGGGTGTTCCAAATATATAGAGAAATTTACACTTTGAATCCATTAATTATCAAAGTTAGCTTTTGTCATTCTCCATCAATAACTCGTAGTGTAAATCTCGTGCAGAACCATAATCATTTCCAACCTCCTGAGAAGTGTAATCGCATTCATATAGTTACCATCAAAACTACGATAATGTGTTAAATCATAACTACTAGAAACTGTATTTGAATCTATACTTGTATTTTCTCAAACCTACTACCAGAAGAGGAAAACTACAAGGTTGGCCTCGCCATCACTTTCACAGCGAAAATCTCCTTCACATTATTTTAGTAGGATTTCATGTTTGTCGATTAATTTGTACAGTTTTTTAATAAACATTTAAAATAAAAATGTTGCACTTTAAATTTGAGTTTTTTTATATGCATATTATCATAACTACTGTTTTGCCACGTTAAAAAGAATTTTTACGAAATTTGAAAGTTGTGTTTAATATCGTTGCAACAAACTCGAAATTTGTGATTCCCTAAAAAATAAAAAATATAAATTAATTTTACAAAAATGCTTTAATTTGAACAAATTTATGCGAAACTGATTTGATTTTGATCAATTCATGGAAGTGTTTAGAGTGAATATAAAAAAATATAGGGGGAAATTTTCTTGGGAGGCCATGTTTTGGTATTTAGGCATAACTTCGGATTCTTAACAACTTCACTCTTTAAAATTTTGCTGAATTTCTTGAAATAAGGGTACTTTAGTCTTATAATTTTTTTATATTTTCTGACCTACCTGTATGCGGTTTGACTTGCAACGATTCTAATTGCACCTAATATGATTATATCACAAGCACTAACTTTCGGCAATATTGTTATTTTGGTTGTGCAATTAATTTAAAAAAATCCCATATGTTGCACACTCAATTGATCACACTGTATATATAGATACATAAACATAGACATACTATAAAACTAGAGTTTGGAAAACGGTACTTTGTCGTATACTAGTACATAAAAATTATAGTTTAAAAAACTAAAAAAAAATTAAGACGAAAATGTTGAAAATAAAAAGAATAAAGTAATTGACAATTTTTGTTTCTCTGATGTGAAAAAAGAGATGCCCGATATCGAGCACCCCACGCTTTTTTACATAAGAGATGACGTTATTCTTATTATTTTCAACGTTTTAGTCTTCATTGCTTCATAAGCGAGTTTTTTAGTTTTTCAAACTATATTTTTTTGCTAATCTTTTTTTCGTGTTGCAATATTATTCCCACGAGTAACGAACTCGTTCTCTTTTAGTGCCCTATCAAGAATTTTGGCGAATGTGCTGAAAAACATTGGTGAATTCGCCATATCTTTGAAATGTAAATTATGCTGTGAAAAACCAGAGCTTTCGCCATATCTTTGAAATAGAAATAACTTTTTTTCTGACGATCTAGGTGAGAATACCAGGTCATAGCTATGAAATTATTGTATTGTCATCGGTTCTTGATACGTGTGCCAAATTTCAAATGCTAACAAACTGTCATTCAATATTAAAAAATCGAATGTTGTATATTTCAGATGTGTCCTGGACATCATATCATTGAACAACAAGGTGATTGAAAAGAAAGATTATGCAACATTTTTAGGTCTCCTCCTAGATAACAAATTAAAATTTGAAGATCACGTTCATAATCTCAATAATAAAATAGCATCTGGATGTTTCGCAGTGAGGGTTATTGCAAGAGAACTAGCATTTCAGTCAGCCATGCCTTAGGTATGGTATTCCATTTTGCACATAAGTGCAAGTTTTCTAGTAATCCGGATTATCATGTTACACGTCAAACAAGTGATAACCTACTGAATCTCCCAATCCTAAAAACAAAACTAGTAAAGGACTCCATATACTATAATTGGCGTAAAATGTATAATCATATATCCAAAGAGATAAGAGAGATTGTTCAATGTGATTACTTCAGACGTGCCCTGAAAGAACTGATCCCCTTCAGACCATATTATGGTCTGGAGGAGTTTTTTGTATAGGATATTCAGTAACAAAAAATAAAATAGAATATATTTAGGATTTTTTTCATATTTTTTATCTCTAAATCTATCTTTTGGCATATTTTTTTTCTATACGAAATGATGAATTTATACAGTCTCCTCGATTTTCCATCCTGTCACATTTTATATATTTTGTATCAATATCAATATTTTTATATTTGTTTTGTTCTTACATATACATTGTCACACATAAAGTTCGCAACATATGGAAGTTTTTTCAATTAATAGATATAATGAAAATTTTACTTCGCAGTTAGTTTGTGCTTGTAAAATGAGTAAAAAACTGCCTCTTTCCTTTTGTCATGTACTACTCTTAACCTGTCAAATTTGACATTTTTTTCGAAAATCCTCAAAAAATCAGGTTTTTCGAAAAATGCCAATGCTTCGTTTCCAATTTTATACCTTTGCTCCAAATTTGGACTCTCTACTGTCACTTTCACTTTTTTCCAAATTTTTTATTTTGGAATATTTCGCTCTACCGATTCGAACGAAACATGATTCAAATTCCATAATTTTGATGAATACGAGACTCAATGTCATATCTTGCCCAGAAAATACCCACATTGGCCTGCTACCAGGAAAAAATAAATGCACCTCCAGAAATTCGTCTTTGTTGTTGCAAAGTTCATCTAGTTTTTTCATTTCATTGTGAAACTGATTCGGATTTCCAATGTATGGACGTTAATATGTCAGTAATCGAATAAACGAATTTATTTTTTAATAGGTTTGTATCCCGTTAGCTGCAGATGAGTTCGAAATATTTTGATGTAGTTTACACACAACACCGGTTTCTGTGTGACTATTGGATGTAAACTGTTAGATGTAATTTTCGAGCAAATAATAATTTTTCGCAACGTTTTTTGAATTAATTTCATAAATCTCATATTCTTCATTTTCACCATTAGATGTGTAAAAAACATTAAACCAAAATAACTATCACCAAATTCACAACAAAACATAGTAACATTCATTGATTTATCTCAATAGTCTTATAAAGAACCCGAATTCATCATTCAGTATGCCGTCCTTCCCGTTCTATACGAATTAAAGTCCTTTCATTCACAGACTTTGTGGCATTTTTAATAAATAGGGGATTTATGTTAGCACAACACTCCCGAATGGTTTTCTCTAAATGTTCTTTGTTTGTACATGGTCTGTGCTTATACACTTTTTGTTTCAGATAACCCCATAGAAAAAAGTCCATTGGAGATAAGTCCGGTGGTCTTGGTGGCCAATAATCTTCACAATCTCGTCCTATCACTTTGCCCCTAAACATCTAACTGAGACACTGTTCCACTTCTACAGTTTGGTGGATCGGTGCCCCGTCAAGCTGATACCACAAATTTCGTCTAACACTTAGAGGCAGATTATTCAAAACTTCAGATAACTGATTCATAATAGAATTTCTGAACATGTCTGCGTTAAAATTTACTCTAAAAAAATATGGTCCAATTATTTGGTTATGTAATAAACCACACCACACATTTGTCTTGTATGAATATTGGTCACGGCATTCTAGCACAGAATTTGGATCATTGTTGGATCACCAGCGAAAATTTTGGGAACTAACTGTTCCGTTCAACGTGAAAGTTTCCTCGTCTGTCCATAAAATCCTATAGGGAAATGTGATATCATTCTCTCTCTCACCTTGGAACCAAATTGAAAATCCAACTCGAATATCGATATCTCTTTCTTTAAGAGTGTGTATGAACTTTGGCTTATAGGGATGGAAATCGTTTTTGTGCAAAATTCTCATCACAGATTATCTGCCAACCCCTGTATTTTCACTGATACTCCTAATATAAGTTTTTCCGTTTTCAACAACGCTCAACAAACATTGAGTTGTTCTTCATTATACCTTATTGGATTATGTGTGTGAAACGATTGTCCACAGAGCCAGTTTCTTTGAATGTTTTCAATATCCTTTCCACGGTACTAAAGTGAATGTTTTTTCCTGGATGCCGGTGATTGAAAATACAAGCAACATCTCGATATGGCACATTCTCACCACATGAAAGAACGATTTGCACTTTGTCTTGTGTGGATAAGATTGTACATAAAACTTATTTGTAAATTATAAACGTACGAAAATCTGTACACAAAACAACTCGATTCATTAAACGCAATAATTTGACATTAACCAAAACTAAAAATTTCTTTCAAAAGCCTACTGAGGGAAAATTTTATTTCGATTCGATCAATTGTACTATTTTCTTCTCGAGATGTTGCATCAGTCTTGTATTATTTAAAAATTCAAAAATTGTATATCATGTTCAGTCCAAATTGCTAAAACGAAAGTCTTTCAAATAGTTATGAAACTATAGGTTATTGTGTAGTTTACAGAAAAGTATGATATTTCGGGTTTGTTTGTAACTGGATTATTGGTCAGAAAAATAATCAAACTGGATAAAAATCTATTAAAAAAAGAAATACGAGTGTAATAAGAATGATGAGAAATTCGTTCATCCGATTACTGACATTAACGTCCATTCATTGAAAATCCGAATCAGTTTCACAATGAAATGGAAAAAGTAGATGAACAACAAAGACAAATTTCCGGAGGTGATTTTTTTTTCTGGTAACAGGCCAATGTGGGTATTTTCTGGGCAAGATATGACACTGAAGTCTCGTATTCATCAAAATTATGGAATTTGAATCATATTTCGTTCGAATCGGTAGAGCGAAAAATTCGAAGAATGAAGAAAATTGGAAAAAAGTCGGAGTGACAGTAGAGAGTCCAAATTTGGAGCAACGCTATAAAATTGGAAACTTGCACAACTTTTTTTTTGGCATTTTTCGAAATTTCCAAAAAAACCTGATTTTTTGAGGATTTTCGAAAAAAAAGTCAAATTTGACAGGTTTAGAGTAGCACATGACAAAAGGAAAGAGGCTTTTCCTACTCAATTTTCAAGCACAAACTAACTGCGAAGTCAAATTTTCATTATATCTATCAATAAAAAAAGCTTCCATATGTTGCGGACTTAATGTGTGACACTGTATGTATACCATCATATCTTTTGAATTCCGACATTTTTATTTTTATGTTATTGCTTTGTCTACAAAATTAATATTTTTTCGACAAGTATATTTATTATTATTATTATTATTTCAAAGATTCTATTATTGCATTCATACATACAGGTGAAGCTAATAAAGCGTGTATAAAAAGGATGTTTTAGTTTTAAAAAATAGTAGTTACAAAGCCTCATTTTTTACGAATTACGTACGAACAGCAACAACGAGTACGCTCCTGCTTTCAAGCGATCACCCGCTGGGTCTCAATAAATACTTGCAATGAATAATAACGAGTGTGTTAGAACGATGGCAACACCCAACATCCAGATGGCATTATTTATATGCCCAATTCTCTATTATACTTCCATCAGCTTTGCTTTCTCGAAGGGCTCTCGTGTTACTTTTATTGCTCTCTCGAAAGGACCACTCCACAGATCGTTGAACGAAAGGCGTGACTGTATTAGTGCAGATAATCATACCCAACCGCAAAGCCAAGCAATGAATGACACAATTAGCATCAGATAGGCCGCGAATAACCATAAACAGTCGAGCAGCGGTACGCCTCGACTGGCCGGCCGTCTAAACCATTGGAGCACCCACGTAATCACCTCTTTGATCTTCGACTGGAGAGATTGGTGTTGGGCGGGGGTCAATTGCACGGCGTAGAGATTTACTGATCCGGTTATTATATTTTTTTTATCTTGATGGAAGAAATTTGTATTTTCACGTTAAAAAGAAAGTGACATCATTTTAGGTAACTTCGTATATCCAAAATGTTTCCTTACTACATGTACAGTGGCGTACCCACGGGGAGCCATGGGGCAGCAGCGCTCCCCCCCTCCAAGATTTATAAATAGTTACAAAAAAAAATTGATAATAATTGTAAAATAAGCTCACCTACAAATAGAAAATAAGCTCACCTACAAATAGAAAATATGCCCACCAACTATAGATCGTTGCCAATGCCAACGGATGAACGGATGCTGACTGGTCATCATCGGTCATCCAACATCTAACGTCCAACAGTCCTATTGGGAATTCGAAATAACGGATACTCCCTCTGGTGTCGATTTTTGAAACTATTCATGAGTACATTGTTAACTTTTTGGAACATTAGTGTTTATATGATTTTACCCATTGTTTACTTAAAACTTTCCAAATCTCTTGTGATTGTTGACATTTAATGAAATTCTGGTTTACCTGGTGGTGTTCTGTTGACTATTGTACGTTCTCGAGTGAAAAAAATGAACGATTCAAGTTCAAATCCTTATGGTTGTGTACCTTAATGTGACTCTTGGGCAAAACGATCCCGTTGTACTGGAGGAATAGCTTTCATCATTTTCCGTGAGAGAATAAACGTAACGTTCTGGTTTAGATGACTTCACTAAGCTGTCCAGAAACTACGGAAAATATTTTTTCGCAAGCAAATTAGGATATACTTTGTTTCCTTCAAAGTGAGTTTTTGCAAATGATATTGTCTTAAAACTCAAATACAACACTTCACTACAGTCTTGAAATGAATAACACTACACAAAAAAAACTGGAAACGAATACAAAATATTTCAAGAAAAACTCAAAACAAGTGTATAACGTCTGAAGAAAACTGTTCTACATCGGAGCCAATAACGCCTTTAGTCAACCAAGCGTTGAGATCAAGAGCGTATGGAAACCACTGATTGCTCTTTCTGGCGGGCTGTAGAGGCGCCAAACTTCACGCACCACCACACCGCGTGAAATTACACGCACCACTGCACATGGCGGAATGACACGCATCATTGCACCGGCAGTCATATACCTAAACTTGTCAGTATTCACCTGAAGATGATTGCAGATACAAGCATTCGAAACGTCGTGAAAATCTTTTAAATCCATTGGGATGATGGTCGTCCGGAACGAGAGTAATCGAATTACCACATCGTCTACAACCTTCAAACAGACATAAGTACATTGTCTGTTTTCTTTAGACGTTATACACTTGTTTTGAGTTTTTCTTAAAATATTTCCATTTTATATTCGTTTCCAGTTTTTTTTTTGTGCAGTGTTATTCATTTCAAGACTCTAGTGGTGTATTTGAGTCTTGAGACAATATCGTTTGCAAAATTCACTTTGAAGGAGACAAAGTATGTTCTAATTGGCTTGCAAAAAATTTTTTTCCGAAGTTTCTGGACAGCTTAGTGGAGTCATCTGTAGTTATTATTGTGAATTATTTTGAAAAAATGTTACACACTATTTGTGAATGTTCGAATTGAAATAAAACTAACAAAAAACAGTTTTTTTAATTTCATCTAAAACAAACAAGATTGTGTGAAAATGTGTCCTCATTGTTGCAAGAAGCAATTTTTGAGTCCCCCAGCACAACACATTTGCAAGAAAATCTAAATCCAGAAAAAAAAATTTTTACACACACCGGCAAAACCGGTGCCGGTGCCGCGCCGGTGCTGGTACCGGTTCCGGACCGGACAACAGCGTATTTCACACAGCCCGGCATATCGGTGCCGTTATCTGTGTTAGTATACGTTGAACAGTGCAGGAATAAAGATGTGTGCTGTTACTGCTGTCAACAGACGTTATCTTCTAGGGTTATTGTATCTTAGGAGAAAATTCCGAAGAAGCAAATATAAAAGACAACACTGGGTACATCCCCTGTTGACTGTGAGATACTTAGAAGGTTCCTTTTACACGCTCTATGAAAAACTAAGGGAGGATAAATTCAATGAGGGTTACAACATCGTATTTGAATAATTCACTCATTTTTGGTTTACAAATGTACGATCAAATATAAAATACTCTGTCGCTATGGAGACAACAACGATACTAAGCGATATAAACAAAATACGCATCAAAATACTCTCCGTTACCGACATGTCAGAACAGGTGTGTGTGGACAAACGTACATAAGAAATCACAGCAACCGACTAATCAGAGACCGATCCGTCTTCCGATTGTCGAGATCCCCGCCGGCTGCATGAATCAGAATCGGCGGCCGTACCGGCAAATAGGTCGGACCGGGCTATGTGTGAAAATTATGATTCGATTACATTGCATTCGGTGCCGGCACCGTCACCGGCACCGATTTTGCCGGTGTGTGTGAAAACACTCTTAGAGCGTTTTCACAGCTGCCGGTGCTGGTACCGGTTCCGGACCGTACAACAGCGTATTTCACACAGTCCGGCATATCGGTGCCGTTATCTGTGTTAGTATACGTTGAACAGTGCAGGAATAAAGATGTGTGCTGTTACTGCTGTCAACAGACGTTATCTTCTAGGGTTATTGTATCTTAGGAGAGAATTCCGAAAAAGCAAATATAAAAGACAACACGGGGTACATCCCCTGTTGACTGTGAGATACTTAGAAGGTTCCTTTTACACGCTCTATGAAAAACTAAGGGAGGATAACTTCAATGAGGGTTACAACATCGTATTTGAATAATTTACTCATTTTTGGTTTACAAATGTACGATCAAATATAAAATACTCTGTCGCTATGGAGACAACAACGATACTAAGCGATATAAACAAAATACGCATCAAAATACTCTCCGTTACCGACATGTCAGAACAGGTGTGTGTGGACAAACGTACATAAGAAATCACAGCAACCGACTAATCAGAGACCGATCCGTCTTCCGATTGTCGAGATCCCCGCCGGCTGCATAAATCAGAATCGGCGGCCGTACCGGCAAATAGGTCGGACCGGGCTATGTGTGAAAATTATGATTTGATTACATTGCATTCGGTGCCGGCACCGTCACCGGCACCGATTTTGCCGGTGTGTGTGAAAACACTCTTAGAGCGTTTTCACACCACCGGCAAAACCGGTGCCGGTGCCGTGCCGGTGCTGGTACCGGTTCCGGACCGTACAACAGCGTATTTCACACAGTCCGGCATATCGGTGCCGTTATCTGTGTTAGTATACGTTGAACAGTGCAGGAATAAAGATGTGTGCTGTTACTGCTGTCAACAGACGTTATCTTCTAGGGTTATTGTATCTTAGGAGAAAATTCCGAAAAAGCAGATATAAAAAACAACACGGGGTACATCCCCTGTTGACTGTGAGATACTTAGAAGGTTCCTTTTACACGCTCTATGAAAAACTAAGGGAGGATAACTTCAATGAGGGTTACAACATCGTATTTGAATAATTTACTCATTTTTGGTTTACAAATGTACGATCAAATATAAAATACTCTGTCGCTATGGAGACAACAACGATACTAAGCGATATAAACAAAATACGCATCAAAATACTCTCCGTTACCGACATGTCAGAACAGGTGTGTGTGGACAAACGTACATAAGAAATCACAGCAACCGACTAATCAGAGACCGATCCGTCTTCCGATTGTCGAGATCCCCGCCGGCTGCATAAATCAGAATCGGCGGCCGTACCGGCAAATAGGTCGGACCGGGCTATGTGTGAAAATTATGATTTGATTACATTGCATTCGGTGCCGGCACCGTCACCGGCACCGGTTTTGCCGGTGTGTGTGAAAACGCTCTTACTCAGGAAAAACATCGTCTGGATAAGATAGATTATGTTTATTGAAAGTTTTATATTATGTTTATATTTAAGATATTGATTTTGTTTCTTAAATGAATGTTACATGTTGATTTGGTGGATTTTCTACTATCATAGGTAAATATATGTCTTGTTTAATATTATGTTTATATTTAATGAATACATTATTCTGTTTCTTACATAAATGTGACATGTTGATTCAGGCCGCGGTCCCTTCCGAAATTTAATCCTGGGTGCGCCCTTGTAATGGAAAACATTGTTATAAATTTATGAGGCGGCATTTGTGTATCATTCCTAAAATTATTTTGTACTCCCACATAGTAAACGAAACAAACAAAAAAACAATTGTCGAGTGTTGCGACATGCCCCACGACAAGGGCAACTTGCAACAATATGGGGCAAGTTGCAACTGACTAATCAGACTCCTTAGAATATTCAGAAAGGCAATTAAAACACTCTTCAAATGGTTCACGATTCGCACATTTGAATGAGCCCCACTCCTTACACTCAGTGCACTGCGGCCAGACCTCACGTTCATTTTTTTTGTCATACTTTTCACCACGAACCAAGCAAAAAGTGTCGTCCTCTTCGGAAGATCTTCAGAAGTTACTTGTTTTTTTTTCTTTAGAACTGTTGTCTTCTTCACAGCTTTCTTGATCAACGGTTCTTCATATGAACTGTCGGAAACTAGTATTTTTCGGGCTTCTACTCTATTTTTTTAAAGCACATACTTGACCTATTATTGATTGCCTCTCTCCATCTTTCAAGGCCTTATTTTCGGCTGTAACGGTCAAAATCGCTTCTTTTCTTCGTTTGTTTTCCCTATTGTTGGTGGGCGATTCAGCTCTCGGAAAAGGTCATACAACAATGTTTTCGAAGATCTTGATCTTGGTGATCTTCATCTTCATCTTTGGTTCGTGTTGAGCTCCCCTAGTCAGCCTTTGACGTACTTGGTGTATAGTCAAGATGCATTCCAGCTGAGCCATTTTCAACATTATGTTCTTGTATTATTTCTGGCACTACAACTGCATCATCTGTTGCCTCAGGTTCAGGCTATGGTCTATGTCTGTCTGTCTGTCACGAAAGCGGGTGCAAAATCAGAATCTGAGAATATGATGTGGTTCAAAGATGCGGCTTCAAAACCAGAAATGACATTTTGGGGAGATCATTTCTGATAGAAAAATCGAATTTAAACGGTTTTCTTCACATAAAGGATTCAATATAAAATTGAACCAGAGAAAGGTAGATCTCAGGTGAAAAACAACTACTTTCCTGGCAAATACCACGCAGAACGTTGAATGATATTCACCTGAAAATCCATGCATACTTCCATATAATATCAATGGACATTGAATGCAAATGTTTCTTTCTGATAAGCTCGATTATGTTCAATTTATGTCGTGTTCACCTAACAATCCGCATACCGGTTTCAGGCTTCTTGGCCCTCATCAGTACGGAGTAGTCAACCAGCCAAAGGTACAAAGAACTCTGGCTGAAGTGAGACACAACGTAAACAAACCATCATCGATCTTGTAACACCTATAGGTACTCCGTACTGATGAGGGCCAAGAAGCCTGAAACCGTAGCGTATGCGGATTGTTAGGTGAACACGACATAAATTAACATAATCGAGCTTATCAGAAAGAAACATTTGCATTCAATGTCCATTGATATTATATGGAAGTATGCATGGATTTTCAGGTGAATATCATTCAACGTTCTGCGTGGTATTTGCCAGGAAAGTAGTTGTTTTTCACCTGAGATCTACCTTTCTCTGGTTCAATTTTATATTGAATCCTTTATGTGAAGAAAACCGTTTAAATTCGATTTTTCTATTCATTCCACTTCACATGGCACTTATCTATCATTTCTGATGATGAAACAATTGCGAACTTATTTGAGAAGTGCGGTATTGAAACAATTAATCGCGTGCTCATTGTAGTTTCTTCTCATATGAGACGAACGACTTTTCACATCAGTTTGTTCAGGAATCATTTCACTTCAGGAAAAGCGGGAGTCAATAAATTGGTTAAATCCTCGGCAGTAGTAGAATGCTCCACTCTTGACACATGCAAAGTCACATTTTTTGGTACTCCTTTCACGGACGATTCCACAGCCAACAATGATTTTTTTCTGGGCGGCTTCTGCTTATATTTTACTGTTTGCCAATTAATATTGTCTTCATTTCTACAGGGGTCTTCATTTCTGCAGGGTTTTAATTTCGTGTAGTTGCGCTGCTACGTGATTTTTATTTATTTTGGAAATCCCTGCTTTTTGTGAATCAATCACAACACTAGTGTGTTTTTCATTTGTTTTGGAATTCATTCCTTTTTGCATGACAATAGATGGGTGTTCTCGTCTTATTTGTTTATCAGCTGAACTATTAGAAAAACTCTCGTCATATCTTGTCCGTACTTCTTCAAATGATTCCTTATCTTTATTTATATTCGGAGTGTTGAATTTACTCAGAAGTTCGATTCGTATTTCAAATAATTTAATTTTATCTCTCAATTCGGTGATTATTATGTCCTTTTGTTTCATCAAATAACTCACCAGAGGTGCATCTAACTTTTTATCAGGATCATGAAATTCCTTGTCACAGTCAGATTCACTTGGCACCATCAGATTGGCATCATTTTTGTTATGACAGCATATTAGACATTTTTTGTCTTCGGTCTGTTTAAGACCTTTGTACTTAACTGCACAGCTAGGATGAAACACAGAGTTACTTTTTTTGCATTTCAACCCATTAATAACCTTTGCTTTACACTTTTTACATAGAGCGTTCACACATACGTCTGTTCCGTTCGACATAATGACTGTATTGGTCAAGAAAACACAGCTATGTTCGAGGTAAAGCTGGCAACATCGTAAAAGTAAAAATTATGAGAAATTGGAGAAATTTTGGACAACGGCAATTTTCCGTGGGAAATCATGTGCTTGATTCCGGGTGTGTGTTTGGTAGGTATTTTTTTTTTCTGGTTTCATCGTGAATATTTCAGAAGAATAATATTTTTATTTTTTGATGGACCATCAATTGGTGGCGTTACTGCAACAAGTTACTATACACCCTGCAATATCACCGAGAACGCGATGTCCGCCTGTAAAAATTTGTTGCATACATTTGGGTAGTTATCAAGGAGAACGATGTGATTTATTTGCAAAGGAATGATAGTTTATCAATGAATAATTGTTGACAGATGAGCGAAAAAATCGAATATAAAATGTTTCTATTCTCTACTCCATCGAAATTGAAATAAAGTATGAGTATTACATTCGCCAACCCCTCGACCGGAAGCAATTCACCGAAGCATTCCTAATGATGACGACTCCCAGCCATCATCCTTGATTTCCTCATTGTGAATACAATTACTTTGCCTTCTTCACAGATTGTGAACACAATGCAACAATGTGAGTATGTGGGTTCAAGAAACTCCAACCGGCCCCTCTCTCGACCAGATTATTGCGCCCTTTGTGTACCGATCGCTTTGATGGCATAATTGCCCGCTTAAGATTGCCCGCTTAATATTGCTCGCCGGAGACTGTATCGGACTAATTCATACACGAGGAATCACTACATGCTGTGTTTGGACGTGATGAGGAGCTTTGGCAAAAGTCAATAGTAGGAACGATGCAAGCTATACAGGGTCTTCCCTTGGTGGGCCAAGGTTTCCTCATCCATGTTACCACCCAGCAACGAGAAAGCGGGCACCACCGACGCCGATGTCTTCTGGTTTGGCATTCTGAAATTGAAGATGCCAATGACGGCATTTGTTTCAGTCCCATCAAGGGACAATTTTAAATAATTGAAAATGACATGTTTTCTATTTTCTTCAGTGAGTGATTTGTTTTTTTTTGGCGAAATACGTCAGTTTTATTTCCGAAATAAATAGAAAAGAGATTACCTTGAGAAATCATTCAATTTTGAGCAAATTCATTGGTCCTTCGAGCCAGATATCGATATTTATTGAACCAAGGAATGGAAAATACATCAGGAAAAACGCAGGCATAAATAAAAAATTGTCAGTCGACTTTATATGGCCTTAGAAGTACAGCATTTATTTGAATGCATAGGCAGATTATTATTCCTCTGTAGTAGACAATTGCAACTTTGAACCAAGTGACAATGTAAGAAATATATTCAATCATTACAAACAAAATCCAAGAATATTTAAATATTACAATATAAGACTCAACAAATAAATCAACACAGAATTGGTCCAGCTGAATTTCTGAATGAGAAATACAAGCCCAAGATAACTGAAGTAACCATTATCACACAAAAAATATGAAAATCGAAATACATCAGTCGTTGATGAAAAAATCGAGATCTGAGTGGGTGTCAAGTTCTATTGAATTTCTTTCAAATTCATCTAAAGAAATTATATTTGACTACAAAAAAACTCCAGGAAGACTTGGAATACTCTACGATCATTGGATATCTTACGAAAAAAGCTTCCCTGAACTTTCACTTTTTTTCGATCCGATTTTTTTATAACACTCTTGAGTATACATTTCAATCATTTCTATTTGACTGTTAAGATTGAATTTTACTCTGACTACATCGAATATTGAAGTACTAACTTGAATGAAAGTCTGTGAATAAGAGAGACTTAAGATTTTCATTCCTTTTTATATCCTACTAGTGGATGACGTTTACTCCATGCGTGCCCATTAGTCTACATACATAATGGTTCGTGATGACAAGTTTTATTGTTATTTATGAGTTTGAATTATAGACATCGCGGTCCCCGGATGAGTAAAGAACAATAAGGAGTTTTTTATTTGTGACGTTTTTATCTCCTTAATTCATTTCTCTGTATATGTTTTTATCAGCCGATCATAGGGGTAACACACATAGTAATCATTATTTTCACTCAGCTGACATTAATATTGACATTAAAATTGAAAGTTTATTACATCTTAGCGGAAGACGTCCATATGTTTATGATTTTTATAGCGTCATGAATTTGAGAATTATCTGATAATATGACTTTCACACGCAGACACTTTTCATGTGTTGAAAGTTCAACTTCATAATAGTATATTATGCAATGAGCACAAAATGATGCCCATTTTGCACGAGTATGAAATTTGCAGCACGAGCCGAAGGCAAGTGCTGCAATTCATACGAGTGCAAAATGGCCATTTTGTTGCGAGTTGCATACTATACTTTTTCTATGACAACATATCGTTCACGTTTAATACATGCATACATTGCAAAAACTTTGAAAGAAATAAACTGATGATATTTCATTACTCCGAATTCGCCGCTAATGGGCTTTCTATCAGAATTAAAATATAAATTGAAGAAATATGTGAATATTTTCTTTATTGCTATTTCTAATAGGTACACAGAAATAGAAGCCTATAAATGTATGTATGTATCTAATTGAAGTTGAATGTGCAATTATTGAATATCATATTTGGAGAACTTGATTGCTGTATACTTAATTCTTTTCGAAATTGATAATTTGTCGACGTTGAAGTAGACGGCTTCTCGCGATTTTCTATTTCTAAATTCGTTGGTATACCTGATGGTATGTTCTGTATTGCATTTGCAATTTTATTTGCTATGTCAAGCTCACTTTTCTTCGATTCATCAATATATCCCTCAGCGACTGTAGTAGATTTCCAGCTACCGTGGCGTTTTAATGTGGTTATGTCACCTCCTGCATCAACAAGAATTGTTGCGGAGGATCGGCGAAAGCAGTGCCCAGTATATAATTCGTACTTGGCAATGTCTTTTCCCATAGCTCCAAACTTATTCAGACCTATTCTAATGGTACATTTCCTTTTTGATAATTAAAAAAAATTAGCATTTTGAGGGCGAAGGTTTGCGTATTTTTTATAAATTTCGTAGAATATGCAAGTTACAGTAAAATTTCGTACTATTTTGGTTTTACTGTCTGGTATTGTTACTAAAACAGCTGAACCAAGATCATTGAAATGAGTAATTTTCATTTGATGTAATTAATGTCTTCTACATGCACCCATTACTCCCATAACTAATGCAACCTACAATGTAAATTAGTTTACTTAAACATAGTTTTCATCAAATGGAAATATGAAACTTACTTTTGTTGCCAAATATATTTCATCTGGAGCCTGTTCAAGGAAATTATCGATGTCATTTGCTGTAAAGATCTTTGACTTTTTGGGTTTGTAGCCGTTAGACTTCCGCTTGAGGAATGCTTTCAGTTTCAAATATTTGGCAATATCTATATCATTATAGATACTAAGAGTCGTTCTCAGCATTGAGAAGTGTGACCACAAAGTGGAACTTTTAAATATTTTGGCTAAGTCGCCAAAATAAGCCATTAAAACGTTCTCGGAAAACGATTTTATCTTTTGATCTACCTTCCATTCCAGAAAAAGGTTATAAGCGTTGATACATACTCTTCGACGTTTCCGGTAATAAATTCAGTGTTGTTACCTTCGCTGCTTCTATTATGTTCGGAGGTGTCAAATCTAAGTCAATATCACTATGAGTTTCCATTTTAATTAATAGTTTTTGTAGAAAACAACTATGAAATTACTCGTTACCTACTAAAACTTTGACAGAAACGATCTGCTGACATTTCATCAATTTGTCGCTGGACGTCATAATTTGACAAGCCGTAGTCGTCGTGATTTTAGAGTGAACCTAGACCTAACACGAAATATTCCATTTCGCATTTGTTGCTTAGCAACTTGCCTAGCAACCGATGCAAAAATGAAATTCTGTACAAAATGTGCTTGTTTATGATTGAAGTTACGGTTATAAAATGAACATTTATCGAGGTTGTCGTAGAAAAATATAATTTTATGTCCAACCTTATATCTGGGTTAGCATTTTTATCACTTAATGATGTGATTTCGGTTTTTTAAAAAATTTTTTTGGGGCCTTTTTTTCCATATAAATTCGTTATGTCTATATATGTATGTTATCGGGGCATAAAAGGCTTTACTGTGTGATAAGGTATTAATTTGGTAAGGTTGATTGAAAGATATTTGATAGACCACATTACTTCCATATTTAACCTGCCATTCTATCGCACATATTTCCGAACGAATGAAAACAAGAAATATTATCCCACTTCCTATATGTAGTGCCATTCTCGAATAGAGATATACTTTCCACTCAACTAAAACTAAAACTTTGTGAGTCACTGCGATTGTATATATGGTCCTGCACTACTTCAAATTGACTCATGTTTCCGTTTCTCCTATCGTAAAAGAAGTTGGACAAGCATCGGGGAATACATTTATAATAATGATAATAAAATATTTATTCACTTCTTATACATTATTTACAGTAAAACTCTAGGTAGATATAAAATGAACAGTGAACAAATAAAATACAGAATAATCTGCCTGTCTGTAAGGGATGAAAATAATGTATCTGACATTGAATGGGAATCATGCATTAAAATAAGTACTTGCTTGGTATAGATAAAATCTAAAGTTTGAAAAGTTAAAATATAGATAAATTAAAACAATCAATGTCAATATAATATAATCATCAAATTAAAATAATCAATTGATATCTACTCACCATCACTAATAAAATATTGTCATTATAAAACGGTGTATATGGTTGCAATACTATGTACGTTTTAATCACGTAATAACGTCAATACCATAAATAAATATACATCTGTAATTCCTAATCATTCAATTCCAAGTTCACTTGCAACTCTTTGTACAACGTGGCCAAATTGTCTAATGATCTTCGCAGTAAGTCAAGCATTATACAATCTCCAACTTCAAAAAGAGACTTCACCTTTTTATATGAATAATTATTATTGAATACGTATACAGTGCTAGTCAAAAGTCCCCTCCCCCCCTCGTATTTTTTGAACGGGTATACTTATAATAATGAAATTTGGAGGGTGGAAATAAACGGATGTAGGCTTCTCAACTGGTCATAACAGGTGACGCAATAGTCATAAATGACGTCACAAGGCCACTGTGACCAATAATTTTAAATGGGACCCTATGGCAAGTGACAGCTCGTTTGAAAGGTATTGAAAATACCTATTCAGTCATACCAATTTTGTTTGGGTTTCGGCTGATTTTGATTGATAAATTGAAGAAATACGAAAATTATAGTTTCGCATTTAATTAATAAAGATTTTAAAGTACGCCTCTGATTAATTGTCAAAAAGGTTGACGTTTTTGAATTCTCTACTTGTCAAAAGTGTTTATACCTTGAAAATTTACCTAAGCTATTGTTTAACGAGACGTTTAAGTGTTTACATAGGCAAAATGGTACGTACTGTAGCCGACAAAGTAGCAGCTATCTTAATAATTGGTGAATGTAGAAACAATTTCCATGCAGCGGAACGACTGTTTAATGAGAGGTACCCCGATCGCCCTATATCGAGGGTTTATTTGAGGGAGCTTCTTCGGAAGTTTGAAGCATCAGGTAGTGTTCAAGATGCCAAACGATCTGGTCGACCAACAATTAGTGATGACAAAAAAATTGACATAATTGGAGAAATGGTAGTAAACCCTACTTCTTCCACAGCGCAAGTTGCGTCTATCTGTGAAGTCAGTCAAAGGACAGTACAAAGGGTGTTGGATAAAAACAAATTTCATCCATACAAATTAAAAATGGTGCACCAACTTTCAGATGATGACCCCGACCGAAGACTAGAATTCTGTGAAACTATGTCCAATAAAATGAACCAACAATCAGGCTACATACAGACAATTTGTTTTAGTGACGAAAGTACTTTCTTTCTCAATGGAAATGTTAACACTCAAAATGTGAGGTATTGGAGTGACACAAATCCTCACATCTTTCGTGAAAAACATACTCAATTTCCAGAAAAGTAAATGTTTGGGCAGGTATTTTGGGAAACCACATAGTTGGGCCTCTTTTTCTCAATGCTAACTTAACCGGTGAATTGTATCTGGAGATGTTACAAAATGATATTGAAGCGTTAATTCTTGAAATTCTAGAAGATAATCCAGATGAATTCGACAACTTGGAAATAACGTTTCAACAAGATGGTGCTCCTGCACACTATTACGGTGCAGTAAGACGTTACCTAGATGAAGAATATCGTGGTAGATGGATTGGACGACGAGGTTCGATCGAATGGCCAGCTCGGTCACCGGACCTTACACCATTAGATTTTTTTCTATGGGGGTACTTGAAATCTAAGGTTTACGCTACAGCACCTGACAGTATTGCCATTCTGAAACAACGAATTGTTGAAGAATGTAGGGCAATTTCCGCTGACACACTGGGACGAGTACGACAAGAGTTTAGCAATAGGATGCATTACTGCCAGGAAGTAGATGGAGCACATTTTGAATACTTATTATAAGAACTGGTTCTTAAATCTTTATTAATTAAATGCGAAACTATAATTTTCGTATTTCTTCAATTTATCAATCAAAATCAGCCGAAACCCAAACAAAATTGGTATGACTGAATAGGTATTTTCAATACCTTTCAAACGAGCTGTCACTTGCCATAGGGTCCCATTTAAAATTATTGGTCACAGTGGCCTTGTGACGTCATTTATGACTATTGCGTCACCTGTTATGACCAGTTGAGAAGCCTACATCCGTTTATTTCCACCCTCCAAATTTCATTATTAGAAGTATACCCGTTCAAAAGATACGAGGGGGGGAGGGGACTTTTGACTAGCACTGTATAACATTCAAATTATAAAAATATGCTTCTTTACTACTAAATCTTCAACATGGCAAGTTTCATTAAAATAACTTTTTTATGAACTTGATTTAATTTTTATATGAATAATTTCTTCATCGAGAAATACATTATCTATATATTAATATGTATCAATATCGTTATTCAGACATTATATAATATTAAGAAAGTTCGTATCGCACCCCTGTTAGACTGTAGGACTATTTCTATCTTTCTCCCGTTAGTTCTAAAGGAGAGTATGGAAAATCGATCGTTACTCATTATTCTCTACTTATCTGAAATATATAGCAATTATTTGTTACTTTTCTGAAGCAATAGTTCCTAAAAAATTTGATACAAAAACTTTCTATTGCAAATTACCAATTTCCATATACGATGCATGCATGTGACACCGTATTGAATCGGAGATTTCCACTGCTGACAATTCCCATTAATTCATCCTGTTCGTACACTCATCCAATTCGACTACTCTCATTTTCATGAATAATTTGTGATACGCCAATATTTAATTGATATCGATCGAGGACATGACCCAACTGCGTGGAGGAGAAATTTCGCCACAGCCAGATGCAGTGAACTTCACATAGTATAGCGATTTATTGGACGAAAAAAAACTGAATGAAGACTGCATTGTTGCGTACTCCTCTCCATATTCTCTTGGAGAGGGAGGACAGAAAAAAATCATACATATCCCTATCGGTGGATAACCACATCGTTGAGAAACCCAAGTGCTTCAAATACAGGTCAAAATATTGTTCGACTATGAGGAGAAAATGGTTGCCAGAAGGCGACCACACGGGTTTGAGAGCAATAGAAAAAAATGTATATATATAGTGTTGAAACCTCAGTCGTCTATGGCAGTCTCACGCTCATGTGTCGCTATGAAAAAGAGGGTGAGAAAGCTCCAAAAGCCCTAAACTCCATCGGTTATGAAACTTTTCGGGTTCCAGGTCAACTTGGAGTCTATGATGACTTCAGAATGTTTGGTTCACTCTTCGCACCGAATATGTCTTCCTGAAATAAGTATTTCTGGAAAAGGAGTTCCTATTTTCCATTTCTCGATGAAAAGTATCCCTTCACTGCCCTTCACCCTCGGGCAGAACACTGCCAAGAGCTTTCATAATGATTTCTGCAGTTCAAAAACAATTGAGAGCAATCGAACTGTGTTGCAACCAACGTCAATAGATGTCATTTAATTTACCTTCATTATGAAAAATATCTTTTTTTTTCTCAACGGCAACAAGAAATGAGATTTTGTTCGCACCAAGTTCGATTAATGCAATTTTCTAGTTGATAGTTGGACGGAACTGTACTTCATATGGTCATTCAAGTAATATTCAATGATGAATGTTCTATGACATTACAAATTCTCATAATACATAGGGTGGTAAATAAAAAAAATGGAAAAAATCAGTAAAAACTTGTTTTTGGAATCGGAGGCTGTAATTCGGAATTTGGAATATTCTTCAAATTGTAAGTCATTTATTCAAATAAACTTTAGGTGTATTTTGAAAAATAAAGTTACTTTACTCCTAAGCTACTTTCAAATTATTCCACCTCCCTCGTATATGAATGGAGATAAATGAAATTTGGATGATGCAATTTGTGTATGAGCAGAAGCAAAAACTTTTATGAGGAATAACATTTTCTGAGAAATTTTAAATAAACTTTTTTCCCATTTGTTGCCAGAAATCTGCCAGACACTGTATATATATATATATATATATATATATATATATTTATATATTCATATATATATATATATATATTTATATATTTATATATATATATATATATATATATATATATATATATATATTGTTATGTTAGGAAATGTTTATGAAATAATGAAACTGATAATTATTATTATTAGGTATTTAAGTTATCGTGGTTCTTGCTATGTTTGTTTTACAATTTTTCTATGCTTTTTACTATTCTAGAATCTCATAACATGCTCTAGTCAACGCATTTGTATCAAAAAGTCAGTATCTCTATTGTCGTAAGTATGTGACCAACAATACATTCATGTTGAACACACAATAAAAATATTATGGGAATTTAAATTCATGAAAAAACTTTGTATTTCAAGTAGATCGAATGGTATACAAGTTAGAACATCCTGTATGGTAAATCATATCAGGAGGAAACCCAACAGCGCGATGTCAAAAACAATGCGAGGCAAACAATGAAAAATAAAAATTATGAACACAGAAAAATGTCAAATATGAATTTTATCCAAATCTGTAGATATAATATAGGGTTAAGAATTAGATATTGTTAATAAAATCATTAGAATAAGTTGGAATAACAAACAGTAATATAGAAAGTGGCAATAAATTCTAAAATTTGTGAAAAGAAACAAAATGTGTGTGTTGCCAAGAGAAAATGTGCTTGGGGAAGATGAAAAGTTGTGTTAAAAAACGAAGCCAGATTACGAATTTAGAGAAAATTATTATAAGAAAAACACAAGAGAAAACAAGCAGAACTATCTTTAAACGTTTCACAAATAATTCAGATACGAATGGGAATATAAAAACAAGAAAAAATTACTCACCTTATTAAAATAACAAAAGTCCAGTCCATGCCATTCCCAGGAACAAAAGGGGATTTTTACAGTGTAGCTGTGTGTTCCAGTAAGCAAAAACACTTCCAAGAGGCAGGAGAACACCACAAAGGAAGAATTGCTAGGAAATTCAAAAGCTGAACTGAATACAGTGCAACGTATCAGGTCCAGAAACTTATATTGGTTATCTTATCACTTGTGTCCTTTCTTTTGGACATTTAATGATTTTCAGATCCTCACAGATTTCTCATAACCTTCAAACGTTCATTCAACTAGTATTTATCACACATCATCAAGTTTTACCATTTCAGATTACTGTCCTTAGAAGTTTAGTTAGATTTCGCAGAGTAGGTCAGTTTTGAGGATTGATTTCAATAAAAACAATTATTTGACGATTTTTCTGCAATTTGTGTTTTATCTATTGAGCACCTAACCACAATTTTTCCCACAAACAGCATATATGACATCAAGCATCGCGCCAAGTTGGCACTTCTGAACCTGCTGCTGATGGTAGAGATGACTCATTCTTCATAGGAGTACCGACTGAGCTGGGATAAGGTGGAAAGAGAGTTGAGGGGGGTAAGACAACATAGCCGGAGTTTCGTTTTGTTATGATAGGTGTTTATTTTTAAAATTATTAAATAAAAAAGAAATCACTGAAGCAAATTACAAATATAAATATAATTATGGCACCAATCACTACAATATATATATATATATATATATATATATATATATATATATTAATATCACACTTTGTGAAATACACTCCAACAGAAAAAGTTATATTTTGTCTTCAGATATTCATAAATATGAAACGAGATCGGCCAACCTAATAGTATTAACTCGTTTCAGGTTGAATAGGTCCAAATCAAATTCATTAAATCTGAAACTTTATAATGAGTTGAATTCAGGATATCGCTCCTCAAATGATACAAACTTACAGATAACGATGAAAACTTTCTCATAAAAACTGTAGTGTACATGAATTCTTGAACTCGTAATGATTTTATTTCCAATATTGTTCCATATAGTCTTGTATATTTTAAAACTGTAATTATCTATTTTCTTTGTACATGTTTTTTTCAATTATTTTGAGAACATTCTTGATATAGATGTATACTTTAAGCTTCATTCACATGTTGACAAACTGTGGGCGGTTTGTAACATAGCTGGTCATCCTTTGGTAAAGGTCAACTACAGGGTTTCTCTATATTCGATCATGGCAATAAAAAGGGAGAGAACCTGCAGTTAGCAAAACCAAAGATGACCAGAGGTGATACAATTCGCCATGTGATTGTTTAAATATAATTATCCTTTTGGGTTTGAACTTTTTTTCGTAAACTTTGACGTGGTGTAAAACTTTGTGTAGAAGCAAATAAATCTAACTATCAGTTTTTTTTATATTTCCATGGGTTGTTCCGGTTTAGAAAATAAATATTTCAATTTGGGAATATCGATCATTCTATTATTTGGAAAAATTATATGAATTATACTGAAAAATCGTCTGACGAGATATTTTGAAAAGTATTACTTATTATTGTGAGAGTAAGATATTCAGGGGGTTTAAGGAAAGGAAACACGCTAGAGCAATGTTGTGTTCAGGTGACACAAGTTCAAAAAGGTAGCTACAAATTGCACCTTGTTTTCTCAACATATAGCTTATATTTAAAAAATTTCATTTAGATTTTTTCTTAAGTGTAGAAACATATTTCCCATGTGATATAAATATGTTTATTACAAGCTTTTATTTAGTTTCACCTCTCCCGATGACTGTCTGTGTAATCAAATCTTACAAGTTGACAAGTTGACCCACTTCTAGTTGTCCGATTAACGTGAAATTTGGCAGGTGTTCATAATTCCGGTGACGATGCATTATGGAATTTTTGCTAGAAAAAAATCAAAATGGTGGCTCCAATATGGCGGCTCCAATATGGCGGACGAGTTTTGTGATTTTGGTTGTATTCTATTCAAAATTGGTATTTGAGGGTTTTCGGGGACAGAGGTCACGAATTTTTTGTCAAAATTCATGAATTTAAGATGGCGGCTCCAACGAAGAGTTTTGTGGTTATTGCCCGATTCCAATATAAATTGGTGTGTGGGGGCTTTTGGGCTCGGAAATGATGATTTTTTGTCAAAATCCATGAATTAAAGATGGCGGTTCCAAGATGGCGACGAGTTTGTGGTTAAAGCTCGATTCCAATGAAAATTGGTATGTGGGGGTTTTTAGCGGCGAAGAATATTGATTTTTGGCAGAATTTAATAAGATGAGGGATTTCATGATTGACTAAAAAGAATTGAATGAAAATTATTTGAAAAAAAAGGCAAGCTTTTATACAAAAAATCTTGCCGTGCAAACTTTTGAATCTGCTACTTACAGAATAACCTAGGTCAGACAATTAAAGAAATAATTTTTTTCTTTTTCAGTGTATTTGTATAAAATCTTCTCTTGATGTTTTTTACAATTTTTATTTTTTATTGATTTTATAAATAATTATTGTTGTGGATTATTCAGGCAATATTGTTTACAATATGTATATGAATCCTGGCAGCTTGAGAATTTCTTTATTCTAATATTCAAATTAACAAAATGCAGTAACGTATGGGGGCAAATCAACGAACTTTCACATTCAAAATACATACAAACTAATAAATTACGATCACAGGGGAGATATAATCCAAAAAATGCAGGGAACCATAAAGTCCTGAAAATTATATTTGACAGTATTTCTAACTGCTTAAGTTTTCCCTTGAATTTTTTGCCTTGTGCGAATAACCAAAAAGATGTTCATAGAACAAAAATGGTTGTTTTTTCAATTCTACATTTCATGATAGAGAAATATAAAGGCTATTTCAATTAACGTAATCGAGAAAATATTCAAGAAGTCAGAATGATTAGGTAACATGTTATAATGGTATTAATATGTTTTTCCTAAAGTGTTACTAGAGTATTTTTTCCCACCCAGAATAGATTTTTTGTCAAAGATCACCCATTGAACCAGTTTGTCCAATCGTTGTTGATTCATAAAATAAAAATAGAGATGGATTCTAACATTGGTTTAAATTCGCGGGATGTATTATAGGTAATTTTACCAAAATCTAAGCAAAACTACAAAACAGATAAAATTCTGGATTCGGGTAGTTCGTAAGGGTCAAATCTTGCAATTAAATTTTGACCGACCGATTGATTTATGGAATTTTTGCTAGAAATAAAAAACAAAATGGCAGCCCCAATATGGCGGACGAATTTTATGATTAAACAATTAAATAAATTATTTTTTCCTCTTTAGAGCATTAGTAGATTTTTTTTCAATCATTATTTCATCAGTTGCATTGTATCTGGTGAGTACCGAAAAGTTTATTCATTTGTTCTAAACATGTTTTAATATTTCATGAGAGTTTATTTCACGACAAAATTTTTAAATGGAATAATTGACATTAAGAAAAAACTTTTTAACAAAAAATGAAACCGACGAAATACGGAACTGAAAAGTAAAAAATAAAATAAACCTTCTTAGTGTGTCAGAAACTAAGCTCCTAAACTAATGAATGTAACTAATTTTGAGTCGGCGCCAAACAGACAAGCAAATAAATTAGGTAAGGCGTAAAATGATGGCATCAAGTTGCGCGGTGACATTCTGATAATTTTTTTGAAGCAATTTAATGATGTTCATTGATTGTTCGTTTGGCGCCGACTCAAAATTAGTTACTTTCATTAGTTTAGGAGCTTAGTTACTGAGACTAAGAAGGTTTATTTTATTTTTGACTTTTCAGTTCCGTATTTCGTCGGTTTAATTTTTTGTTGAAAAGTTTTCATTTTTCAATTTTTTGTGACTAAAATTTACTAATTACTACCTACTTGTTTTTTGATTACTTCCAAAATACTTACTTACCCACCTTACTTCAACTATTACTAGTTGAATAATATGATTATCTACTTTTACTATTTGTTGTAATGTAAATTATTTTTGTTGTTCTGGTTAGTTTATTTCATTACTTTGTATATCATTCCATCCTCTCATAGAATATGATTTTGACGGAAGTGGAACAAAAATAATGTCAGTAGCGATCTGTCATTGTCAACTACGTATGTGTGTGCCAATATTCACAAGTAAAAAATCAGTTATCCCCTATTTTTCCACCCGTGAGGGTGGATAATTTCATTCTAAATCCAAACATAAGGTATAACCTTTCTATTAAAAAAAGAATCATCCAAATCGAAGAACCCAGTACAAAGTTATGCCTGATAGAATCGGTTAACGGACCAGAATTCAGAGGGTGAGTGATCAATATCCTTCATTTTGCTACCCTTAGGGGTGGATTCTATCTTTTCGAATGGGACCTCCTTCAAAGTACACCCTATCCACTGAAAAAAGAATTATCGGAATCGGACGCTCAGTAAAAAGTTATGCGTGATCATGCATAAAAAAAATGATGGTAAAAAAAAATATACGCGTTGAATAGAGAACCTCCTCATTTTTGGTTTCGTCGGTTAAAAATAATAGGCTCCAATCGATATTCAGTATTCCCAAGTTGATATTATCATAATTGAAAGGAGATTTAAGTTTGAGTTTATTGAGAATCTTGATGCCCACCCGAATAAGTTTCTCCAAATTGACTAATTTTCCTGGACTAGACCCTAATTTTGCAGATGCATATCGAAGTTCCGAACGGTGCATTCCGTCCGCTTCAAATCCCTTCAAATTTAATCTTAATTGATTTATTCTGTTCGATAAATCAAGCGTTTGAAGTTGCCGCCGGACGGCGTAGTCTGTAATTGCTCCTTGGGTGGAACACAGACCCAGAACCCCAACGTATGTGTGCTATTCGCTAGCATATTATCTCCGAATTCGGTTGACAGTCGGGAATATAGTTTATGGCGCAGATAAAGGTTTCTCAATTTGAATTTTTTCGATGACCGGCTGTGGTTTTTGTTTTATAATTTTCCTCTCTTTGAAATTTGGTTTAGAATTGCCTCTTATGTATACATAGGTATTATGCATAATATCGGAAACAATTCCTACATGATTCTGATATTCCTTAAAACAATTTCATAAATTTTCAATTTTCATAAAATACTAGTTGTGCCCGGCATGCGTTGCAATGCCTTTTTTACAAGCTTTTATTTAGTTTCACTTGTTAGTTCGTTCGTTAGGGTAAAATTTTATAGTGAATTTTGACAAACTTTTAGTCGTCCGATTGATTTGAAATTGGCAGGTGTTCATAATTCCGTTGACAATGCATTAAAGAGTTTTTGTTAGAGAAAAAAACAAAATGGCGGAGGAGATTTGTAATTATGGTCCGATTTGATTCAAAATTGATATGCGGCGATTTTCGCGGTGGAAGATTTCGAATTTTTTGTCGAAATTATAAATTCAAGATGGCGGCGAGTTTTGTGATTATGGTCCGATTCGATTCAAAATTGGTATGTGGGGGTTTCGGGTCGGAGCTTATGAAATTTTCTTCAAAATTCATAAATTCAAAATGGCGCATCAAAATGGAGGACGATTTTGTGATAATGGTACAATTGATTCAAAATTGGTATGCGGGGTTTTTTGGGGTCGGAGATTGAGAATTTTTTGTCAAAATGTATAAATTCAAGATAGCGGCCCCAAGATGGAGGATGAGATTTCTGTTTATGGTCGTATTTCATTCAAAATTGGTATGTGGGGTTTTCGTTCGGAGATTATGAATTGTTTGTCAAAATCTATAAATTCAAGATGGCGACTTCAGGATGGCGAAAGAGTTTTGTGATTATGGTCAGATTCTATTCAAAATTGGTGTGTGGGAGAGAGACCTTGTAATAACAATGCTCTATCAGAAATGAACAGATTAAGGCGAACTATCTAAGAAGCAAAAAATAAAATAACTAATAAAAAACTTTTTAAACATAAGATTTCAGTTAAGCCGGGTACTAAAACGTATAAAATAAGTTTAAGTCATTGCTGACTATGACTTAATGATTTTTTGTTGAATTATTTGGTTTCAAAAAGTTCGACGCACGAATTGTAATGAAATTAATACTTCGACAAATTGTTACTCACCAACCAGTCATTGTCCAATGAAATTAAATCATTGTCAGCGATGACTTTAACTTATTTTATACGTTTCAGTAAGCTTGTCTTTAAAAAGTTTTTTATTAGTTATTTTTTTCTAAGTACACATATAACAGTTCTTTCTCTGTTCGTTTTACAACGTATCTGCTGTTTTCCTCAATGCGCAGCGTTGCCAACATTTCAAGTTTACGTACGGCTCAGACGTCAAAAACTTTCGTATTTATTTTATTGAATAACTCGAGAACAAAACAGAAGAATTGATTTGAATTTTGATAGTAGTTTCGTTTTTTAATAAAAAATGAGTATTCAGTTTTTCTAATCGGTCGTAAGATCGGTTCATTGTATAAGTATGTTTTAGACACATTTCTGTAGTGATTTCTTATACCTTGAATGTAAAAGTGATCGACTTTGTTATTACAAATCTCAAAAACTAAACACAAGAAAAATTTCAAAGTGTGGGGGATTGAAGAATGATATTTTATGTATATCATATATCGATTTCAACATTTTCCTAAGAAAATCGTAGAGGGAAGTACTACCTCAAATCTTTGAAACAAAGCACAATAGAAGTCACATCACTTATAATATGAGTACAATATTTCTTCCATCACAATATCCTTATCACCAGTTCTTCAGCCTTGCGTATATATAATCCTCTCCCACACTTCCATGACCATTATGAAAAGGCATTACTGGCTGTCACTTCTATTCCACTATAATTTTTCATCCTAACAGACATTCAGATAGACTTCCATTAGAAGGCTATGCTTCAATTATTCGAGGTTAATAGCATTATCAGGGGATTATCAGTGCCTAAGTGGTTTACAGAGCAATGTTTGGACTGAAATCAAAGATAATCCTTCAGACATGCCATTACAGGAGGACGTCGTATTACCACAACCTCCTTCATTGCAAGCCGTGGTGGAGAGCTGGCAACGTTGTGCAGTTCTGATAGTGACTGGAAATCTATCGCTCGCAATTTCCTATGCAAACCGAAGAAAAACAAAACATTTTTAATTTTTTTTTCAGACTCTTAACCACCATTTAATTTGTTATAAAATGGAATTAATCACTCGTCATTCAGGGGTGTGCAAGATGGATCTTAGTTTTTGAGTGACTTCGAAAGATTAACTTTTTCAATCTGATTCTCCTGAACTCTGATCTCCGTCATCTTCCTTCCAAATCGCTTTCTATTATTTAATTTTTCAGGAAACTCCTTAACCAATTCGTACAAAGCTAGTCCACTCAATTCCTTTTCCACCTTCAGAAGTTGAAAATCGAAACACCTGTAATGTGCCAGTGAAAATATAGTTCTGAAAAGTAATCGAATAGCACGTTCACTCACAGAAAAACCTGCTCTTTAACTGAGGCTGGGAGCTCCTGGATGTAACTTATGCTCCCGGAAATAATGTGATCCACGCACCAGTTAGTCAGTGATGATAATATATACGTTTTACAATTATTGAACAATTTTTAACTTTTACACTTTTGGCCAGGTTTTTGCCCCCACCGGCACCAAATCTCCTAATTTGTGAATTATCAAGTGATATGAGAAAACATCAAATTCTGGGAACGTGCTTGCCAAGAATATACTAATAATATTCACTAGAGAAGATTTCTCTGAATATGGCTCAGAATAATTGAATTTTCTCTCAATATTTTCCTGAAATGCAGATATAACACCAAGACCTCCAAGATATCCCACACCCAATATATTTCAAACCAGTCACTGAGAAATAGAAATATATTTTTTTTTATTCCCATTCAAGCAAATCTGATGAAGTAAGCACTAATATTCTGAAAAGAGTGTCATACTGTCTTGCTCAATCACTTACATACTTAATAAATTGCTCATTAACAGAAGGAATTTTTCCCGAATGTTTAAAGATGTCAAAAATAAAACCAATACACACAGGAGACAATTGGAAATTTCAGACCAATATCTCTCATATCACCCTTTGCAAAAGTGCATGCAAAAATCGTTGCAAACTTTATAACCCAATTTTTCACTCAGTATAATACATTTAAAGACAATCAGTTTGGTTTCAGGGAAAAGTAAATGCACCGAAACTGTGATCATAACCTTTCTGGATATGAAAACAGAATACCTAGATAGGGGAAAAAAGTATTGGGCTTATTTTTGGTCTATTAAGTATTTGACATGAAATACTCCTAAAAAACTGGAAAAATATGGGATTCGAGGCAGAGGATTAGGAGTTACCTGCAAAAGCGAGTTCATTAAGTTGGAGCAAACGGTAAGTAATCAAAAAAATTATACGCCACAACAGGAGTACCTCAGGGCTTTAGTTAACATAATATATGTAAATGACTTCCAAAGTGATAATTACGTAATGTATGCACTTCTTATAAATAGGCACAGTATTGAAAACCTCACAAAGGAAACGACTACAACCATGAGGATTCGAAGAGAATAATCTGATCATGAACGAAAAAAAAATCAACTAAACTAATTCAGGAGGTGACCGATCCCTACTAGTAAGATCATATTCTCAAAGGGTCAAACAATTGGAGTATACTAAAATCTTAGGTGTCATAATCAGTGAGAACTGCAAATGGGACAACCACATTGATGAATTAGGCGCTGCTGGTATAATACCACTCCCAGTTCCACTCACTAATCTCATACGGTATTTCCGCTTGGGGTGCATCTCCAAACACCACAAGAGTTTCAAGAAAGAATAGTGTCAGAATAATTGCAAGAATAAAGAGGAGAGAAACATGTAGGAAAAGTTTCATTGAGTTGAAGATCCTCACCCTACCCTGCACATACATATACAAGCTTCTGACCTATGAAGAAACCAACATTCTCAATTTCAACACCCTTAATAACAGCAATTATAATACCAGAAACCAACACACGGACTGACCAGATCAGAAGAAGGACCTCATTACATGGGTATTAAATTATTTAACAAACTGTCATCAAGCTTAAGGAATCTGAAAATTAGACTCTTCAAAATAAAATTGGAGGAATGACTGATATCCAAGTTTTTAAACGACCAATCACTAGAATAACGAAGTAAATCTCCTGATTTTTTTCTCGTCTCCCTTTGCTCTGAGTTTCACTCCTATACTCTCCTAAACTCCCTATATCTGTGTTCTATTTTTATCTACATATTTATTTGTAAATTATGTTAGTAAAGTGCAATACATGTAAAACTGACCTTTTGCATATCATGTATACATGATCAAAAGAAATAAAAGACTATTATTATTATTATTTACTTATAGGACTGCAAAGATTCAGCATTTTTCCTTACTTTTATTTTTTTACAATTTATACATTTCGATGGTTAGGTACATATGATGTCGCAAATTTGCATACATATATACTTTTTTGTAATCACTTGCTGAAAATATTTGAGATATCTACGATTTCTTTTGGAATGAAGCTATATTATTTGGGTCCTAGATGAACGCAACAATGTAGTTTTTTTTTATATTATCGAAGGATTATTATACGTTGAATGAAATTATTCTTGCTTGAAAAAACAGTATGTCATTCTAATAGTATGCCTTCTTTGTATTTGTATACACCTACTTCTGAAGAGGCAATAAACATTCTGTCAAATATTTATATGGAATCTTCCTGAAAAGTACAGTGAAATATTTTTCGAACACACTCCATGTATTCTTATCCATTTGACAAGAAAAACCAGTTGTATTCTTATTTTTTTCCCTTCGTGGCTCAGTTTGGCCTGTTCCGTTTTTGCTGAATTTTCAACCATCTTTTCCCTGTTCTACTTTTTGGTTTGGAGTATTGGTTGTCTATACCATTCAAAATATGCCAAATTCATCAAAAATACTGAAAGCCTAACTTTTTTAGAAGGACTGACTGATTTAAAGGCGTAGATACCCTTCCAAGCGACGTTGTCAGTTCTTCCATTGTGGCTTGCAATGAAGGGGCGGTTATTACTTGTCGATATGTTATAAAGCTGTAGCAGGTGACATTATAATGCAATGTACAATGAGGAAATATCCCTCCATATTGATTTTGTAGACATACTTCATGGTTTAACGTTGTGTTAATACAGCTCTTGCAGTTCTTAAAAACATCCGGGAATAATCTTGAAATTTTTGATAACATATGCGTTGGAATTTTCTAAATATTTGAAGTTTCGACATGAAGATATCTTGTTTGGAGGTTGTAGACGATGTGGTAACTTGATTACTATCGTTTCGGACGTCCATCGTCTCAATGTATTCGAAAGGTTTTCACGACGTTTTGAATGCTTGTATCTGCAATCGTCTTCAGGTGAATACTGACAAGTTTAGGTGCTACTTACCAATTTATATGACTGTCGGCGCAATGATGCGTGCAATTTCGCCATATGCAGCGGTGCGTGTTATTTCGCGCGGTGTGGTGGTGCGTGAAGTTTCGCGCCTCTGCAGCCCGCCAGAAAGAGCAATCAGGGGTTTCCATACGTTCTTGATCTCAACGCTTGGTTGACTAAAGGCGTTATTGGCTTCGATGTAGGCGGACTCTTTGAACGTTCGTTTGAACCAATGCTCCTCTCTATGTAGAACACTTGCGTCGTCCCATAGAACTCGATGGTGCTCAGTCCAGGCGTGGTTAGCGATTCCCGATTTTGATGTTTCTCCACGTTGAGTCCATTTCTTGTGCTCATCCAATCTCACCGATAACGGTCTCTTTGTCTCTCCAATGTAGGAATCTCCGCATTCACATGGAACTTCATAAATGCAATTCTTACTGATTTCATTTTTGTTGTCATGTTTGGTCTTGGTCAGGAAACTCCGTAAAGTACTGCCGGATTGGAAGCAGCTCTTGATGTTGAACTTGTTTCCGATCCTTCTGATCTTCTCGGAGACACCTCTATGTACGGAAGGCAGATCACTGTGCTTTGTTGTTGCTCTTCAGATGTCTTCGTTCTCCGGAGTTGTTTCAATACTTCTTCTAGGAGTTTCTTAGGATATCCATTCCGGTGGAGGTCCTCTCTGATGTGGTTTAATTCGGCATCTAGTGACTCCACGTCGTTGCATATGTGCGTCGCTCTCTCCACCAATGTTCTCACGATCCCTCTCTTCGTCGAACTCGGATGGTTGGAGCTGTAACTGAGGTACTGCCCCGTATGTGTCTTCTTTCTGTAGACGGAGGTGCGAATTTCATTGCCTATTCTCTCAACGTTCACATCAGGAAGGGTAAGGCACTGTTGGTTTCCATCTCCATCGTGAACTTGATCGAATCCCTGATTCTGTTAATTCCCCATTCCATTAATGAATCGTCCTCAACCACAGCTTTGGTTTGTATTCTGCCTCCCGTATAGCCAATTCCTCGAACCACTCCATGTATATGTTGGCGATGATTGGAGAAAGGGAAGATCCCATCGGGAGTCCGTCGACTTGAGAAAAGAATCGGCCTTTTTCCTGGAAATATGAGTTCTGTAGGCAGCACTGCAGTAATTCCAATATTGCGTGGGTAGGAAGGTCAGTCCTCTCGTGCAGCTGGTGATCCTCTTCGAGTTATCTCTGATGATACTGAGAGATTCCTCTATAGGGACATTGGTGAAGAGCAACAACAAAGCACAGTGATCTGCCTTCCGTACATCAGAGGTGTCTCCGAGAAGATCAGAAGGATCGGAAACAAGTTCAACATCAAGAGCTGCTTCCAATCCGGCAGTACTTTACGGAGTTTCCTGACCAAGACCAAACCTGACAACTAAAATGAAATCAGTAAGAATTGCATTTATGAAGTTCCATGTGAATGCGGAGATTTCTACATTGGAGAGACGAAGAGACCGTTATCGGTAAGATTGGATGAGCACAAGAAATGGACTAAACGTAGAGAAACATCAAAATCGGGAATCGCTGACCACGCCTGGACTGAGCACCATCGAGTTCTACATAGAGAGCAGCATTGGTTCAAACGAAAGTTCAAAGAGCCCGCCTACATCGAAGCCAATAACGCCTTTAGTCAACCAAGCGTTGAGATCAAGAACGTATGGAAACCCCTGATTGCTCTTTCTGGCGGGCTGCAGAGGCGCGAAACTTCACGCACCACCACACCGCGCGAAATTACACGCACCGCTGCACATGGCGGAATTGCACGCATCATTGCGCCGACAGTCGTATAAATTGGTAAGTAGCACCTAAACTTGTCAGTATTCACCTGAAGACGATTGCAGATACAAGCATTCGAAACGTCGTAAAAACCTTTTAAATACATTGAGACGATGGACGTCCGAAACGATAGTAATCAAGTTACCACATCGTCTACAACCTTCAAACAAAGGAGTATTGTGACTTCACCTTTTTTATCAATGTTTCCATACTTGTTTTTTGTGATCAAGGGGTAGTTATTTATGTTCATGTCCGACTGGATAGTAATACAATATTCTTTTTAGAATTGTTCATAATGTATCATTTCAAAGGTGACACCTGAACCTTCCCTCTTCATTAATATCATTCCATTTTTTTTTTTGGCCCCAATTAAAGGGGGTTGTGACACCTGTACTTCACCTTTTTCGTCAATGTTTCATTACTTCTTTTTTATGATCAATGATTATTTGAATTTTTCATGAATGTTCACTTGTCACATTTATTGGGACACCTTACTTTACTCTCTTCTGAGACTGGTTACTTATGCAATTTTCTATACTTAACCAACATATCTATTGGTGTATTGTATTTATATTTTCAATATAAAAATAAATTTAAAAAAAAAATGTTGAACTGAAGAAGTAATTTGTTATGGATTTTCACATGTGTAGATGAAATACAGGAATACAAAATCAAAACAATCCTCAAAAATTAGTTGATTCAATAAATAATTGTTTTTGTATAAAAAAATAGTAATGACACGATGAAAAAGTAACTCATGCTAAGTCAACAAACCAGAAACAAAAAACTCAATTATCCCATGATATCCATAGCGAGCCGTACAGATTGTACGTTCAGATATCAAAGAAATAATGACCATCATCGTTTGTTTTTTCATGTTGAACAAACCTTTACAGGTAAAATAAACATGTGTGTTAATTAAAATGATATTTATGCCCAATCTGAATGCGCAACAACGAGCTTTTGAATCGGCGTTTATTCCCAAGATGAAACTTGGGTTGATAACATCGCTGAGTGTGTAGTAGATTCTCACGAGTGGGAAAAATCAATGTTAATGGATTTGTTCTGTAAAAAAAAAAATCTCACCCCAATGAAAAAATTTGGGTTGAAACAGCTCAATTGAAGATAACATTTGAAGAAATTATGTGGATATTCAGAATTCGTTCTCATCCAAAAAAAGACGGTAAAATAATCTCCATGAAAAAAAATAATTGGAAATTGAAGCTGTTCTTGCTACCTGAAACAAATATCATTCAAACTTAATTTCATCTGATTATTTACTGACATTCTGTTCTCTTTGTTACAGGTACGTTAGACATATGCTGTTTGAATTCTCTATGGTAAGGATCATCTTACATTGACAAGTTCTCTGATTTTATAGTATTATTACGTCTGAAATTTGTGATTTTTACCCCAAAATGGTGCGGACGTCAATAGTCCCCCCCCCATATTATATTTTAAACGGATCCATATTCGTTATGACGTCATAGGCACAAGCGTGATGTCATTTGGGGAAAAAGTAAATGGGGTAGGGGGTTGTGATACCTCGTTTTACAGAGATCTCAATTCTGTATCCAGTGTATACATTTTTTATTTCTGTTTACCTTCAGGGGAGATATGGACATTTAAAATCTTGAAATCTTGAAATATTTCTTGTACTTTCACCTACGATGGATATACTATTAACTAGTGACTTCCTCTTTACAAAATATGGCATGCTGCTCAAATGAGTTAAATTTCAAAAGAATGAATTTATCATTCTGCTATGGATGGAAATTTTCAATAACACGAAACATTTCGTAGTATGTGAGGCGTTATATTTGCACACTCGTTTCTTGAACAATTTTCCAGTACATCGGTTTTCAAAGGCTCAGTCTCATATATTTTTGACTCTACATATCCCCAAAGAAAAAAGTCTTCGAGTCGGCCATTCAATCCTTCTATCAGTATATATTCTATTAAAATATTCACGAAACTGTCTAAAATATTGAGGAGTGGCTAGGAAGTATAATTGTCCAGTTAAATTGCCATCTATGAATATGGGTCCAATTATTTGGTTACCTAAAATGCCTGTCCTTACATTCACTTTTTGAGGATACTGAGTGTGCTCCTTCCTAATTATACGGGGATTGGTATCACTCCAGTATCGAACACTTTGTCAGTTAACAGTACCACATAATGAAAGTAACATTCATCACTTAAACAAATGTTTTGTACATAGTTCGGATGGTTCCTTTTATTACACATTATTTCACAAAATTATATTCTTCTGCCTGCATCATTTTCGAATAACTTGTGTAAAATAAAAGATAACAAGGAAGAAATTTATGTTTTTTTGGATATTTCTTCACAGTAGTGAGTGAAAACGTTGCACTCATTTGCAACTGATTTAGTTGTCGAATGGGAATCATTAACGCAGAACGACAATATCTATCTGTTCTGAAATTGTTCTTCTGCACTTCCACTAGCAAAAGATAAAGTGTACTTTTTCTCAATTGTCCCAATTACTGCCTCTATACTTTTCTGATTATTTTTACCATCCCCTCAACTAATACACGGAAAATAACTTCAACACTTATATTATATTCGAAAATAAAATATGTTATAACCCAAAGTTTGTCAACAATACAAATTGTGGATTGAAATATGGGGAATAAATCAAGACGGTAACCTTCAGATAACATTGAACCAACTACTTCAAAATAATAATTCAAGCCAAATGTCTTAAAGAGCTCATACTCCGATATGCCAATTTTTTTTTTCCATATCCGGTTACTTTTTCCGTTTTTCAGAAATTCCAATTAGGGGTTGTTTTTGAGAAAATATTGGTGAAGTTATTGTAAATTGCACCATTACTGGCATCATTATTATAAACAAAATGTTTGATAATAGTAATTGTTTACGTTGAAAAATGTTTCTTTCAGTGTTGGGCATATATTATGAGATATATTCAATACCTGCCAAAAATATAGGAATGTTAATGTCTTGAGTTCTAGATTCGTTGATTGATATAACACCTCAGAAAGAGTAGTGCCCTTGGATCCATGATTCCAGTTTCAATAATAAGTTCGTCTAATAGAATGGTTATGTAAATTGTATACTCGTGCCATCAGAAGGTATCACTCAATACACCATTCGTTGAATTCATTCAAGTCTTTTGGGCCCTAGGAAAGAAGTTGAGTGATGGATAAATTATTTGTTGAAATACGTACCTGAGGAAAATCACAAGAAATGCACTTCTGTATTCTCCACGTAGATACAACAGCATTTCTCGTCTTCTTGAAGAATTCGCTATTTTTCACTTCTGAATGGGATATTTTCTTGAAAAATCATTCAGTTCTCCATCCATCTCCATCTTATGACAGTAATGAAAAATACAAATGGATACTCGTTAAAAAATATCTATAGAAAGTGTATATAATTCGTTTTTTTATACAGTGCTGCTTTTTATAGTTTTCTGTGGCTCTCTATATTATATTTTCATTGTTTCAATATAATTTCCAATGGAAACCTCAAAAACAAATTACGTACAAACAACTGATGTATTTTCCATTAATTACCCTAGTAGCTCTAACCCTGCAAGTTCAGAGAACGTGAAATAAAGACGTATATTGTGTGAAAATTCAGATTTTATCGAATGAATGATAAAGACAAAGAGATTGTGAAGCGGCGAGGCGTTGAAACTCTCGGCTTCATTCTTCCTTTGACCTTATCGGGTGTCCGATACAAACGGAATTTTGATGCCGTTTTGGTTCGAAAAGTTGTGCAAAATAAAAACGTGACAGCCACTTATTAGATTTTTTCGATTCCATTTACAGAAGATCCGCTTTGGCTTTTTTTCAATTTTGGTACATGCAAAGTACGCATAAAATACATTTTTTCCATGATAAGGGATTTCTTACTTTTCAGTGTCATATTTTTGATCAAAATAATGATACGCCTCTGTCTTTTTTTCCCAATAAATATTGTTTTTGTTATTGTCCTCTATCTTCTCATAAAAATGGTCTCCTGCCTTTTTTTCGTCCGGCGGACGGTTTTCGATTTAGAAAATAAATTACATCAATTTGCTTGTCCCTATTCGATTTTTTCTTTTAGTCCTAATTCCACAATTCTGGTAACCAAAGGATCTAGGCAAGATTTTTATAATTTTATGGTAACTATTATTTAGTTTTTGTAATGAGTATGCAAAAATCCATTTTTTTAAAAACATAACTATTATGAACAAAAAATACCAAAATCAAATCAACTTTTCAAAATGTCCGTCTCCTGCAAGTATGCACGCTTCAGCCCTCCTTGTCATTGACTCGCGTACTCTTTGGAAAATTCCTGGAGTATTCCATATTGCTTCACAGGAAACTATTAGGCGGTTTCGCAATTCTTCCTCAGTCAGAACTGGTTGGCTGTACACCGAAGTCTTAAGATGTCCCCAAGGAAAATAATCAATACTGTTTAAGTCTGGGGATCCAGCTGGCCATGACTCTGTTCCCCCACGACCTATCCAGCGATTATGAAAGTTTTGGTTTAAATATTCGCGTGTCAGAGCACTGAAATGAGCAGGTGCACCATCGTGCACAAACCACATGCGATTTCGCATTAAAACAGAATTGGCAAATTATCTTCAAGAAATCGGCGATAATTATGTCCATTGATTCTGCGTGGTAAAAAAAAGTTCCAATTAGGTAATCTCCAATAATTCCAGCCCATACATTTAATGAGAACTGCTCCTGATGAATCCACGATTGCATGCGGATTTTTCTCGGCCCAAAAATGAGTATTATGAAAATTTCTGATCGTGTTTTCAGTAAAACTAGCTTCGTCCGTGAATAAAATTTCCCTGTCAACTAAAGAATTTTTGGTAACTTTTTGGAGAAACCATTGGCAGAAATTCACTCGTGATGGAAAGTCTCGAGGAAGTAGAGCCTGAACCCGTTGAATGTGATAGGGATATAATAAATAATCATGAAGAATCCTCAATACTAGAATATGGGCGTTATTCAAATTATTGGCAACTTGCCTCGTACTTATTTCAGGATTTTCGTCAACTGAATTTAAAACAGCTACCTCAATTGCTGGAGTTCTTGCAGTCCGATGTGCTCCTTTCAAGTGATGATTTGGCTCAAACTTCCTGTTTCACATAACCTTCTGTGGGTGCTTGAAATTGTTCGAGCATCAGGAACCATTCTATTCGGGAAGCGCTCTTGATACAGTCGCCTGGCTTCATATGGGTTCCCGTCAGCAAGCCCATACAAGTAACGCATGTCTGCTAATTCGGTATTCGTGAAATTTACCATGTTTTTTTTAATAAACAAGTTTTTATAACGTAAATAATATCACGTATCTAGCTAAAGAAGTGTCAAAATTGTTTATGTTGAGAACAACGAAATGTGTTCCTAGCATAATAGATGTGTCTAGCCCACAAGATCCTGGGGAACTTCCAGTTGAAGAAGACCCAACACCGATAGCTGGTATGGAAGTCGAGGAAATTCCAGTTGAATCACACTTGGCACCAGAAACCGTAAACCCAACCGAGGAGGGATCAGCAGATGGTCGAACACCTACTGAGAAACTCCCGGAAACAGAGTGGATTCCAAAGACATTTGGTAAAATGGAAACCAAAAAGTTTCTTCAGCTCATCAAAACCCAGGACATGGCGATAGATACTGAAGAATGGCTTGTCATCAAGAGACAAGAGGAGGCCTCGGGTCTAACTCTTGTCTTTCAATCTTCGACTGTGACGCCCTAAGTAGTAGGCGACACAGAACCTTTGGAGAGATCAGCCCGGAAACATGCATGAATCCGAAGAACCTTATCAACAGGCTTCTAAACCTAATCAAAGGCACAAACCTGTTTGAATGAGGAACCACTGACGACAGAGTGATACAATAGACCCCAGCTGGTCGCAGTGTCAAGGGAAGCTAAGTGCCAACCCTGTCTCTGGCTCGTCAGCTTCCAACCAACCAACCAACCAGCCCACAAGATAATCCTACTTCTCTTCAACGGCTGATTTCGCATAGGGACAAGCAAATGAATGCATTTTATTTTCTAACTCAAAAACACTTTGCCGGAGAAGAAAAAGGCAGGAAACTATTTTTATGAGAAGATAGAGGACAATTACAAAAATATTTTTTATTTGGAAAAAAGACAGTGGCGTATCATTATTTTCATAAAAAATATGACAGGGCATATTTTCAGGGGCGCCACTGATGAAAATTAAGAAATACTTCATCATGGAACAATTTTATTTCCATGCGTACTTTGCATGTAGCAGAATTGAAAGAAAAAGCCAAAGCGGTTTCAGAAATATTGGGGTAGAACTGATTTTTTTGTTAAATTTCAACATTCTGTATCTCAGAAATAAAGCGGTTGCGGACCTATGTTCATATGAACCATTCTTTTCGAAATCATCCAAGGATTATCGCCCTTCAGGATCAGTATTCAATTATGAGACACCCTGTATACACACATATATACGTATAAACATAGACACAGCCAGACCTATACAATATTAACTAACTATTAACTAATATTAAAATGAGTAGAATAAGTATTAGAGAATAAATCAAGTGATCTAGTAGACCATCCATTGTTTCGATTGAAGAATATAAGATAATTAACGGAACCATTATTTGAATCAAATTATACGTAACATTTATTAATTGATTCTTTGATTAATGAAATCGTGTAGTTTTCTTCTTCCATTAGCCAAAATCCAGTTTTTTGTATTTCTATCAAATAAATTGATGCTCTTTTTATTCTCGATTTCAATAGGCATCAAACAGGTTAAAGAAAATCACAGTGACGTTGCCTTATGGTTTTGTCGCAGCAAAGTACATTAACGAGATGGTTTTATTCCTTATATGGTAGGAGTGTGTGGAAAGGTGGGAGGTAATTTTTTTTTTCAAATATTTGAATCTATATAATATACTTCTTAGCTTATTAACTATATCTTTATTTGTCGGTCCCACTTGAGATGTCGGTCAATTACAATACCTAGATATTTGATCGAGTCAGCTTCAGGAATTTATAAGTTTGGTTCAAATATCAAAGGACCCATACTTGGTAATCCGCTGGAATATGAAGAAAACGGAAGATATTGTGTTTTTTCTAAGTTGAGAGTTAATGTATTATATCTGAACCACTTTTCTATAACTCTAAAGTCGTTCTCCAATTCCGATTTCAAGGTGTCCCATGAATTCGCTTTATAGAATATAGCAGTATCGTCTGCAAAGATCAGAATTCTACCTCTTATTCCTACAGTGAGTAAACTGTTTATATACAGAGTGAACAAAAGTGGACCGAGTACAGTTCCTTGTGCAACTTCGAATGTTACATACCTACAATCACTCAACTCTCCATCTATACTGACTCTCTGCTCACGATCTATTAAAAAACCTTTTAATATTCCGTATTCCGTAATTTCCTCTTATTTCATAGTTGTCTAATTTATCGAGCAGTTTCATGATTCAAGTGATTGCGAATGTACACTATTGCCAGTCTTGTACAACTTTTTCAGCTTCTTTGTAAATTTTTTTTAGAAAATAACGTCCAGAAAATATCAAGCGACATAATATTTACCTAAACGGCTCTAACAGCATCAAATATCGGAATTAAAAACGTCTTGCGCCTCAGTAGTTAGTCGAGTACCTACTAAACCAATAATGTAACTCGCTGCCACTCTAACACATACCTTCCCAGAAGCAGATAACTCCAGTATTAGAGAAAGGGGAATTTCATTCGAGCATTATTACATTCCTACGTCTCGAATAGAGTAGATTTTTTATAATGAATTGGGGAAAAGGAGCGACTTCAGGGCAATAAAAAATGCAGATCGTTCTGATAACATTCAACAGAAGGAGAGATGCAACAAAAACTTCAATGCCATGCCATGGTCTGACTCAAAATTAGTTACTTACATTAGTTTAGGAGCTTAGTTATTGAGACTAAGAAGGTTTATTTTATTTTTTACTTTTCAGTTCCGTATTTCGTCGGTTTAATTTTGTGTTAAAAAGTTTTTATTTTTAAATTTTTTATGGCTGAAATCTACTCATTAGTACCTACTTGTTTTTTGATTACTTCCAAAATACTTACTTACTTTTACTATTTGTTGTAATATAAATTATTTTTGTTGTTCTGGTTAGTTTATTTCATTACTCTGTATATTATTCCATCCTCTCATAGAATATAATGATTGTGACGGATGTAGGAGAACAAAAATGATGACATTAGCGATCTGTCATTGTCAACTACATATGTGTGCCAATGTTCACAAGTGAAAAATCAATTATTCCCTATTCTTCTACCCGTAAGGGTGGATGATTCCATTCGAAATCCAAATAATATCAAGTATGAGGTATACCCCATCTATTAAAAAAAGAATCATCCAAATAGAAGATCCCAGTACAAAGGTATGCCTGATAGAATCGGTTAAAGGACCAGAATTCAGAGGGTGAGGGATCATTATCCTTCATTTTGCTACCCTTAGGGGTGGATTTCATATTTTAAATTCGTATGGGACCAACTTCGAAGTACACCCTATGCACTGAAAAAAGAATTATCGGAATCGAACGTCTCAGTTAAATAGAATATAATAAAATATAACAAAATGAATAAAAGAAAATATAATAAAATACATAATAAAATAAATAAAATATAATAAAATACATAAAAAAAATATGCGCGTCGACTAGAGAACCTCCTCCTTTTTGGTTTCGTCGGTTAAGAAAATAGAATTTCACATTGAACAGAGTACTTCAAAAAACTTCTCTATCGGTATAAAATATTTAAAAAAATTGAGCTGATATATAGTAAATTTTGTTGGGGTCAGGTTCAATATCTGAAACTACTATCGATTTTTTTCCGACGTTTCGGCATTTATAAAGTCATCTTCAGGACAAACATGTACGGGGTCACTCACGGTCGATGATTGGTTGGATGTTTTTTGACAAGTTTTCGTTTTCAACAATTTTTTCGACACCACCAAAATTTTCGACAATTTTTCATTTCCAACACATTTTTATCAATTTGTTGGACTGTCGTCTTAATCGCCTTGTGAGTATCTCTCTATAGTTTTTTTAAATCTTTTTATATCGTTGGATTTGAGTGAATAGGATTCTTCAGTGATATGTTGTTGTGTTCAATGACCCCAAATTTGCGTTTATATTTTCCCCATGAGCATATTTCAAAGGGGTAAACACTCATTTGTTCTGTTTCAAGCAGTTTTTTTGAGATAACTTGATAAAATATACGGATTTACATCAAAAATTGATATCAAACTCCAAAACCTTTTGCCAATTTCAGAATGCAATCTAAATGCATTTCACCATAATTTCGGCTTTCAAAAAATTTACCATTTTTACTACAATTTTCAATCCTCACTACATTCTAACTAACTTCTTGGTTACATTTTGTTCCATGTTGCCCATTTGTAGTTCATATGAGTTTCATTTCAGGTTATAGTCGGGTTTTTATGTGTTTCATGCTCGTTCTCTAAGTGTTTTATCTGTAATAACAGGCCTGGGCGGGTAACCCTAAATTTCGTTAAATATCCACCACACCTTATATATATAAAGAGTCTCATTTGACCTTTAGAGTACACATTCCTCACAGATTACCTCAGGATCGTATCGAAAGAATTACAGAGATTCGCTACAGTTCCGAGAAAAACTTATACGGAGAGTATCCTGAATATATTAGATGGATATTCGATGTTGAAATGATCACCTTTTGAAATGTATGGAACAATTTCTTCAGTGGATACGTCTTTATTATTGTTTTGGTACCCAAACGCTCAAACTTGAATATATTAATTTTTCTATAAAAACGCGCGAGTTTGAATGCATATAATAAGTCATTGAAAGAAAAAATATTTCTGAAATCACTCTTTCGGAGCAAATTCGAACGATTCAAGTTTTTAGTTTCCATTGATGATTTCAATTTCGAATCGAAGATGATCTTGGAACCATTTTCGCGGAAGCATCGTCTGTTTGCTTCTTTACATGAATTTTCTTGAAATAAATAAATTGAACTGAAATGTCTGTACTCTTTATAGCTCAAAATAAAGAAGTAACTCATCAGCCACTTATATTTATCTCACTTCAAGAGTATAAATCCCTTGTCAATAGCATTGGAAGGAAAAGATACCTTGCGTAATTTGTGAATTGCTCGGCCAATAAGCAGCAAAAGCGCGGTTAGTTGTACGTCACAGCCGCTTATCGCATGCGAAAACAGGATGTTTTTGGCTGCTCCTTTCACTTCCTTTCTATTCGCAGAACACACTCTTTCAGAAGTTTTGCCTCTTCCCGGTCTGCGAAGGTAGGTGTTGGTTTTGGATGATCCTAATGCTGTCAACAGAACTAAAAGATCGACGTCTCCTCCAACGATAAAAACAGCGTCGAATGATGAGCAGAAGGAAATCGCTGTGTTAACAGCCTGTTCGAATATTTTTGTCAGCATCGAAATCAGACGGGCTTCATTTTTTTGGTGCCCAAAAATAGTTTTTGAAAAACTTGAACCGTCATTTTCTCATAAAAAAAATATCTGCTTCTTCGTTCGGCTAAACTTGAAAAATCCATGCACTAAGATTAATAATACTTTGTATTAATTCATGTCACAGTGGCAGTAAAAAAATGTATACATAACAACAAAAATCACTTCAATTTGAAGTATATTTCGCTATATAATGTTATTGTGATAATAATTTTATTAACATTATCATTAGGGCACCGGTAGCTGGTCAGGTTTATCTAGATTTTTTGATTAACTTTTTACAACTTACATTAAAAGACTTTTTCCTGATGTTAATGATCCAAATGCAATAGATGGATCAATTTGGTACCAACAAGAAGGAGCTCCACCGTATCACAAACGTATTGTTAGAGATTATTTGAACGAAGTTTTTCTCAATAGGTGGATTGAAAGACGTGGAACGATTGAATGTCCGCCTAGATCCCCCGATTCGACTCCTCTCGATTACTTCTTATGGGTTCATTTAAAATCAAAAGTATATTTCAATAGACCAGACAATATTTCAGATTTAAAAGTTAGGATAAGGTATGAAATCAACAACATGACCCCTGAGGTCCTACAAAATGTTGTACGAGAATTCCAAGACCAACTTGCTTATTGTCAACAAGTGAAAGGTGGTCATTTTGAACATTCAATTCAATTCTGAAATGAATTGAAAAATACTTCCTAAACATTATGTGACATTATTTCCTTCATTCTACGTAAAGTATCAAAATTTAACATTTTCAAAATGAATTTTCTCAGTTATGATTGCGCCAAATTTGAAAAACCTAATTTTGCTGAACAGAGAATGAAAATTCCTTTTAAACAAGGTGCCACACGACCCCCTTCTCCTTAAATTTTTTTGAGGGGGTGCTCATAATCTAAAGGGGCGCAAGAAAGGGGTAATATTTTCATACTGTAAAGTGTCAAATTGATAATAGAAATCGACTTGTTTCAGGTTTCCTCAAACTGATACCTAATAACGCTAAAAATGAATTTATTCCATACCTAACGACCGCACTGTTAATGCCGTCCTTCGGAAGGTACGTTAAGATGGCGGTCCCGAGCTCATAGATGTTGAGCTCGTTGAAAAACCCTACCTCTGAAACAACAGAGGATTCGGCTAAATTTTCGGTTGGAAGGAGTGTGCTCACTGGCGTCGGTGTTTAGCCCTGTTCGCAGAAATAGATTGACGTTGAATAAAGCAATAAAAAAAATGATAAAATAATTCATATTGACATTTTGACAATTATTCATTCACATTTACAATTCCATATAGAAATGATAATATTTTTACATAATTTACCGTGAATAGATTGGACGATTTCCAGTAAGAATGTTCACGAAACAAAATATTTAAGAAATCAAGTTTTCTCCAAATTTGTATTTTCGTTGTAGAATCAACTGTTGAGGAATTATTTTGAAAAAAATATTTTGTACCTTTAATCCGAGATGGCAGATCACCCCCTCCCCCCAAGGTCGAAAACTTAGTTCTTCATCGGGGTTCGACACTAAATAATATATATCAAAATCATTCATACCCCACCTTTTGTAGGGTAGAGGCCTTTTTATTATTACAAGCTTTTATTTAGTTTCACCTGTCCCGATGTTTGTCATCAAATCTTGCAAGTTAAATTTGACCCACTTGTAGTTGTTCGATTAACGTGAAATTAGGCAGGTGTTCATAGTTCCCGTGACAATGCATTATGCATTTGTTAGAGAAAAAAAAAACAAAATGGCGGCTCCAAGATGGCGGACGAGATTTGTGTTTATGGTCCGATTCGATTCAAAATTGGTTTTCGGGGTCGGAGATAATGAATTTACAAATTCAAGATGGCGGCTCCAAGATGGCGAACGAATTTTGTAATTATGGTCCGATTCGATCCAAAATTGGTATGTGGGTGTTAGTGGCACTTACTAAAAAGCACAAAATAAAATAATTAATAAAAAAACTTTTTAAAAACAAGCTTCTATTCAAATACCCTAAAAAGTACAAAATAATTGCTTTGGATGTGTGACGTAGGTTATTCCGTGAGTTATAGATTCAAAAGCTTGTAGCATCTGTATTCGAAATGAGAACTTTGCGGAAATTAATTTAATTATTATTCGATATGAGAACTTTTAATAACCTCATCACAAATCAAAGCAATTATTTTGTACTTAGGTATTGAATAAAAGCTTGTTTTTAAAAAGGTTTTTTTTATTAATTATTTTTAGTCACTATTGACTGGATTAATAAGGATTTCAGTGCTAAGATTATAGGAAAGCCTCTTACAAAACTGTTTTCCTGTGGCAACCCAGTCCGCCTCTGTTCAAAACCCCTAATTCCTTCTATCCCATTACGTCAGACTGCCATTCGAAAGCGTATTATAGAGGGATAGACAATAAGATGTAACATTTTCTTCGACCTTCCGAGCGTAAAATCTGTCCATTCTTATAAAAGATCCAAACATTACGACTGTGTAAAAAAAGAACAAAACTATACCCGCATGAATGGTACATTGGACTTCGTGTATTACTCTGATGAAATTCTTGTGGAATTAGCAAAAAACTAATGGTGTTCAAAGAATTCCGCTCTTTGAATGCCTTGGCTTGGTCATTTCATGGGTGGTTGCTTGAAGATGCGATGGAGTCTGGTTTTTTATTGAAGCTTCTTGCGTTTCAGGGGAACTGGAAAAATCTCGGAGAATAAGTCATACATAATATGGATTGAAAATTGAAGTCCTTTATGAAGTTTTGTTGTTTCTGTTGATTAACATTCATAATTCATGAATATAAAATTGTGCGGTAAAATTTTGACTTTTTCTTATTGTTTGTTTGAATTTATGACGCAATACCAAATAATTTTTATTTTATTAATAAAAATAAACAAGTGTGTAAAGCAAACCAATGGATATCCAACCTCCGAAAATATACCAAGAAATATCGTTACTTTTTTGAAGTTACGGCATCAGAATAGATAGAAAGATTTATTGGATAGATAGATTTATTGGACATGTTTGCTGCAAGTGTCATGCGTAGGTACTGATAAAAATAATGATAAAATAAAGTGTGTAAAGCAAACCAATGGATATCCATACCTCCGAAAATATACCAAGAAATATCGTTACTTTTTTAAGTTACGGCATCAGAATAGATAGAAGGATTTATTGGATAGATAGATTTATTGGACATGTTTGCTGCAAGTGTCATGCGTAGGTACTGATAAAAATAATGATAAAATAAAAAATAGAAAACACAAAAACAAAAATTTCAAAATACAATTAAAATTATTAAAATTATATAACATCGTTCACAAACAGATCAAAAGTGGGAAACTCTGCATAAAATTAGTAACACAATATGCCTAATATTGTATCAACCCCTTGCAAGGTGACAAGAAATCTGAGTTAAGATATTCCTCAGTGTTATAAAAACAGTTTTTCAACAAAAATGATTTTATTTTGAGTTTATTCGATTTGTGGTTGAGTGATTTAATAACTTCAGGTATATGATTGTAAAGATTTATATTCAGGGTTTTTTTTAAGTTGAATGACAGCTCAGCATTTTTGCCTTTAAGGATTTTTTATGATATTTTTGGATTTCAAGAACAGTGTGGTAGATGAAAACTGTAGGTAAAGGTAGAATTCCCATGTCTTTAAAAAGTGGTTTAGAGTGTGCTCTGTACTCAGCGTTCCCCATCATTCTCAGAGCCTTTTTCTGTTGCCTAAATATTTTGATGGAATGTGCTGAATAACTCCATAGAATTATGCCGTAATTTATAAGAGAGTGGAGAGTGGAGTGGAGAGGGCTATTCACACTTTTTCAATCCTATCAAGATTGCCCTTTAATCAGGCACCTTACACTAAATTTTATATGTATCGTTGAAGTGTACAAACATAATTCGTATGTTTCAATTATGAAGCTCAATGTTTGATTAAACATTATAACTTAATTCTGTTTGGAAAAAATTTTTTGGGGCCCTTTTTAGCTCGAATTCTTAGCAAGATTTTGTTAATTAAAGTAAAAGTCCATAAGTATGTGATCTATTTTTAGAAAAGTTATGTGAAATTCTTATTATTAATATGAAAATTAACTGAATATAACTATTACGTTAACTTCTTTAATCATATAAATATATGATTTACATGGCTAAATATGCACTTTTTAAATTGGGCGAAAATGCTCTTAGAGAGTTTTCCTATTCAAAACATTAATATGAGTTGACCAGGATAAGTTCGCATCAAGAATTAGGCCAAGTAACTTTCCATTATTGTCCTCGATGTTAGTGTTGACTGTAGAGAATACAATTTCCTTGGTCTTCTCTTCATTTAATCTCAATTTATTCACTCTGAACCAACGAGAAGCCAGTTTGAGTGTTTTATCTTTATTTTCCCCTAACGTTTTCAAATTTGTGCCAGTTGACACTAAGGAAGTATCATCTGCGAAAAGGGCACATTTATTTGGTGAAATGGAATTGCTGAAGTCATTTACATAAATTAAAAATAACAATGGCCCCAGAACAGTTCCTTGAGGAACACCATGTAAAACATTTCTAACACCAGAAAATGCATCTTTTACATAAACCGACTGGGTTCTACCTGTCAAATATGATTTTAATAAGTCCTCTCACTCCATAGTAATTCAGCTTATCAAGAAGAGAGACATGAGATATACAATCGAAAGCCTTGGAAAGGTCACACAGTGTGATTGACACGAGATCCCCTCTCTCAAGGGCATCAACAATGCAACTAACGACTCTCAATAAAGCATCAATTGTGAATATTTGAAAGCTGCTTAAGGTTTTAGTGTACTCGCGATTATTTTGTTTCTGAACCGCTAGATGTCGTAGGCGCTGACGGTTTTGGATATAAAATGGCAACCCTGTTAATATTGAAATTGCAGAAATCTTCCCGTGAAGCAGGTTCTCGAAAGAGTTTTCTGGAAAAAAAATTCCTAATCCACATCAAACAACCCTCTGCATGGATGCGTGTTGTCAAGTCCGGTATATCTATTTCAGAAGCGATAGTCAGTAATGATAAGGATATTGTTTCATACATCGCGTCGATAAGTGGATGCGAATATGTTTATGATCTTAGGTAGCTTGAGGAAGTTGTCGAAGACATTCGATCTTCAGCTTCTTCACTGACAAATTCTGCCGTTGATATTCTCGGACTTGGTGGCTAGAAGAGTTATACGGTTGAAGAATGATATATTGAGGATTCTCACGGAAATAAAAAAAATGTTACAGCCTTTCTTGTGTGAAATCATAAATGGCATATTCACCCGTTGATTATTCACAGCAGAAACTGTAAATGGCGAAATGAACTTAAAAAAAATGCACAGATTTGATATCTACCGATAACCAGTATTATAGAAAAATCGAATTTAAACGGTTTTCTTCACATAAAGGATTCAATATAAAATTGAACCAGAGAAAGGTAGATCTCAGGTGAAAAACAACTACTTTTCTGGCAAATACCACGCAGAACTTTGAATGATATTCACCTGAAAATCCATGCATACTTCCATAAAATATCAATGGACATTGAATGCAAATGTTTCTTTCTGATAAGATCGATTATGTTTAATTTAAGTCGTGTTCACCTAACAATCCGCATACCGGTTTCAGGCTTCTTGGCCCTCATCAGTACGGAGTAGTCAACCAGCCAAAAGTCCAAAGAACTCTGGCTGAAGTGAGACACAACGTAAACAAACCATCATCGATCTTGTAACACCTATAGGTACGCCGGAAAAGATAAACTTTAACTGGCGGTACCTAGTGACAGAAAGAAACACTCCGAAAATCAGAAAGAAACATTTGCATTCAATGTCCATTGATATTTTATGGAAGTATGCATGGATTTTCAGGTGAATATCATTCAACGTTCTGCGTGGTATTTGCCAGGAAAGTAGTTGTTTTTCACCTGAGATCTACCTTTCTCTGGTTCAATTTTATATTGAATCCTTTATGTGAAGAAAACCGTTTAAATTCGATTTTTCTATTCATTCCACTTCACATGGCACTTATCTCTCACTATATGCTAGACGGGCTTGCCACTCCTACTGAGAAGGAATCTTTTATTCAGAAACCTATCGAGGTGGGAGATTTTCGGAGTGTTTCTTTCTGTCACTAGGTACCGCCAGTTAAAGTTTATCTTTTCCGGCGTACCTATAGGTGTTACAAGATCGATGATGGTTTGTTTACGTTGTGTCTCACTTCAGCCAGAGTTCTTTGGACTTTTGGCTGGTTGACTACTCCGTACTGATGAGGGCCAAGAAGCCTGAAACCGGTATGCGGATTGTTAGGTGAACACGACTTAAATTAAACATAATCGATCTTATCAGAAAGAAACATTTGCATTCAATGTCCATTGATATTTTATGGAAGTATGCATGGATTTTCAGGTGAATATCATTCAACGTTCTGCGTGGTATTTGCCAGGAAAGTAGTTGTTTTTCACCTGAGATCTACCTTTCTCTGGTTCAATTTTATATTGAATCCTTTATGTGAAGAAAACCGTTTAAATTCGATTTTTCTATTCATTCCACTTCACATGGCACTTATCTCTAACCAGTATTATGATAATTGGGTTATGAATTTTATTCAATTACAGCTTCATTTTATTTTCTCATCAAAGTACTGAGTACCTGAAAATGCATTATAATTATCTTTATGATTTTTATCTTTGCTCTTATAGGGACTGCACTTCATTCTCACTGAATATGAATCATCACCAGCTGATTGCTCATAAATTGAAACCACAGTGTGTGATTAAAAGGAATGACAAGCCGGTGACTGGCGGCGGACCCCCAAGTGGATCGTTGCGTGATCACTGAAAACGTATTCAGACCACCTAGAAGTAGAAGTTTTTTGTTTATTGACGTGGCTCTATTTGCCAATTATATTTGAATACTAATGGGCAGAAGGTATACAATGAGAAGGGCTTATCAGGCAGAACAGTGGCATTCACAATCTACTAAATTGTGTGAAATATAAGGTGAGATGAGAGATGAAGAACTTCACGAGGCGTTATTCTCGCGAGTAAAAATGAAACGGGTACTGTGTTTCACCCTAACAATAATAATGAATGGTCCTGAACAGTGTCAAGCTCAATAGAAAAAATACAAACATTTTTATTACACCTTTTAACTTAAGACGAGTTCTGGAGATACGATTTTTTATATGTTTCTTTATTTATATATATATATATATATATATATATATATATTATATATATATATATATATATAAAGAGGAAGTATTCTCATTAATCTTCGAGTACATTATGATTTTTAATGGCCTGTTTGGCTACTGCTGCAAAAACCCATAAAAAACTGTGCAATCACAACTGTTTTTAAGTTATCTTAATTAATTCAACATTGTACTCATGCCCTATAGTCGTCAATGAAGAATATCCTTCTCTGATGAAAATTGAAGATTTAATTTAGCCCTCAATCTCGATCGAAGTTATTTGACATTATTTTTATACCTGGTGGTTCGAAAATAGGGATACCTAAACCCCTCGTCTTTTAGTTCTGATAGGAGAGAGCATGTATATATATATATTGTTATGTTATGAAAAACCAGTTATATATTTTAAAAGGAAAAAACCCACAAAAAAAAAGAGTAATTACTTAATAGCTATTAGTTCAAGAGATATTGTTTTTACATATTTTTGAAATTATATTTCCTTTATTAAGCCTCTGTATAATATGAGTAGATGAAAATGTCCAAATACTATAACACAATCAATTTCATAGACTGTCATAATGATTATAACCCATAATTGTTCAGAAGACAACAAAAAAAGTCTGGATTTACAAAATCATCCTGAATAAAATGTGATCCACGAAATTATAAGCTTGAAACATACAGTATATGAAATTGTATCTAACTAAAAGTAGCCAATGGGAGAACAACAAACTCCTTGATGACAAAAGCCAATCAGGAACAGTATCGTAAAATGTAAGATTTGAAATTGTGAGAAAATAAGAACGGAAAAGTGTCAGAGACAATTATCACTGAATATTGTACATAGTTTATAAGAAAGGAAAAATATTTATTTATAAGTTTTGACAAATAACCCCAAAACAGTGAAAATGTGACAATATAGTGCGCGAATTCAAAAATTCAAATCAGAGGGAATGAGGAAAAATGGTATCCAAGTGACGGAAAAAACAAAGCCACGGGAGATTGAAAATAATTTGAAAAATAATGCCACGTTTTGTTAGGAGGATAAGAAAAATTCAATAATTTCAATAATTATAAGCAGCAAACTACATTACCTTGTATGTACTCCATATACAAGTATTCCAAACCAGATTTCTGGATTTGTATGGTTCCTTCTTTTTGGTATTGGAGTTCCTGAGAGCATTGGATTGAAAGGGGATCCAAATTCTGGGTGTGTCTTGAACAGCGACAGTTCCAGCGTCAGGTATAAACTTTCCTAGTGCACATCACGAAAAAACTTCACTAATAACTCATATCCCATCAGAAGAACTTTATTTCATTTGATTTTGAACTATTAAAGAAATTTTCACTTTCAAGGTAAAAGTGAGGTTGTGTATATATTACTCATGACCGTTTCTCATGATTATCCATGAAAATTTGTAGATTGACCACAGAATAAGTTATTTATCGTAGGCCAGGTTGATTCAAGTTTTCCTGAATAAGGGAAATAATTGCTTTTTTATACTTTGTCGTTTGTTTTCCACAATGATCAGCAATCATACTTATAAACATTGAATAGATTGAGATTTGACATCAAGCAGTGGCTAGTGGCTCAATTGCCTGAACCGGCTATCTGAGACAAGAGGCGTACCAACTGAGTTTAGATGTGGTAAGAAAAGTGATAACAATTGGCAGCAACGTGACGAGAGAACAGTGACGTTAGCTAGCAATTATTATCACATTGCAAAATATATTATACAGGGCGAAAATACTTATCTATATCATAACAATTTGGCTCACAACGAAGAGCGGAAATTATTAGCAATCTTCATTTTATAAAAACAATTTATATTTACAAATTCTCTTTCATTACAAAATATATATATATATATACTTATGTAACAAACATTCTTCAATGTTTAGAACATCGCATAGTCATACAGTCCAAGTTCCGAGAAAAAATCGGTAAATTTTCATGAATTTTTTATATAATGTACGGTTTGAGGAGTCCAAGATATTGTCATTAATATCAATATTCTCGTTTGTCGGCTACATACTTTTGAATGTTCGGATTTTATTGATAGACAGAAATGGGCTATTTTCGAACAATTCAAAATATTCGGAGTAGATTAGATTACAAAAATGCAATATCTCATATACATGGTGAATGAAATGTCTTCCATTTGAAAATTCTGTTTGCAAAAATACTTGAGGAATATTTTATATGATTTCTGTGAATGTGGGGTTTCTACAAAATAGGTGATATTTTCCAATCGAGCCCACGAAAACCTAGGGATGGAATATTTGGCAGACAATCAACAAATGAATGGTGGAGCTATTATACTTCCCAAAATTCCACAAGAAAGTCCGCGACAGTGAATATCTACGTTTTGTGGATATTTATTCAATGAACTAATTTTGAAATGTATTTCAATATATTTCACAAAAAAAATCTGAATAAGTATAAATAAAAAAATTGTTTGAAGACAAGCTTTCATTGTATTGCACTAAAAAGGAAAACATGAGTTCTTCAATTGCACTAAAAAGGAAAAAATAATTTCTTCAGGAGTGTCTCGCTATTCTGAGCGTAACAGATTCAAAAGCTTGCTGCGCAATATTTTTAGTTTGAATTCAAATATGAATTCTTGAGCGACAAGGTTTTGAATCTGTTACTCGCAGACTAATGTGACACCTCCAAAGAAATATTTTATCTTTTTTTGTGCAATTAAGAAATTAATGAAAGTTTGTCTTCAAAATGTTCTTTATTTATACTTATTCATATTTTGTGTGAAATATATTGAAATATATTTCAAAAGTAGTTCATTGAATAGATATTCACAAAACGTAGATATATCCCAATCCTAGGTATTCTTCGGCTTGATTGGAAAATATCCCCTATTTTACACCCCTTATTTCACAGATATCATATAAAATATGTCTCTAGTTTCTTTGGAAACAAGCTTTCAAATGAAAGACATTTCATTCGCCATGTATATGGGGTATTGCATTTTTGGAATAGGTACCGCACTTATCTACTCCGAATATTTTCCAACGAGAAGAATTGTTCGAAAATAGCCCATTTCTGTCTCCGATGGAGTATATAGATATCAACAAAATCCGAACATTCATAAGTATGTAGCCGACAAACGATCTCGGAGACCTATGCTGATATTGAGGACAATATCTTGGACTCCTCAAACCGTACATTTTATATGAAATTCATGAAAATTAACTGATTTTTTCTCGAAATACAGGTATTCATTGAAAAACGCATTTTTCTACTTAATATTGAGAATGTTTGATATATATGCTCTCCCCTATCCGAAATAAAAACGAGGGGTTGACGCCCCTATTTTCGAACCACCCCTGAATAAAAAGAAAAAATTTCGATTAACTCCGATCTAGATCGAGGGAGTTCATCCAGGCTAAATTAAATCTTCAATTCTCATCAGATAGCTCACACTGGTTGGTTCAAATTATTCGAATTGGATTTTTCTTTGTTCATCCTGTTTGTAGAGCACAAAACGAAAAAGTATAATGGATTCGAGATCAACGTGACATTGTACCATCATTGAGGCATGGTATTCCCAGAATGAATATGCGTTTTGTCAATTCTCGGAACTGTTGAAAATTCTGAGCAGAAAGCTTTTCATCTTTAACACCCTATATCTCGAATACTAGTCGGTCGATTTTTTTGTGACCATGGACACTTTTGCCGAGGAAGTCACAATGTACAATATACCAAAAATTCAGGGAATTTAACAAAGCCATTTTCCATAAGGATGGTGCGGGGTCCTTTGAAATTTGATTATTTCAAATTATAGGTTTTGGAACATGCAGAACTTTTTATGAGGAATTATTTTTTCCTAAAACAAAAATAAAATGGTTTTCCATTTGTCGACAACTTGAGTGGACACACTGTGTAATCTCATTGAGTTGATTAAATAAATAAAAATACCCTCAACAGACGAATAGTGTACCCCAATGCTACCTTTCGACCTGCGACACAAGTATCGTGAGGTCGACAGTTCCAAACCCATTTCGGAGCTGAACATGATTGTAATAAATGACAAAAGATAGTCATCACTTCATCGGTAATACAGGCCAATAACGCACAAGCGGAATCGTCGATAAATCTAAACTTCACGTGCCACAACGGTATTTGCATAGTGGCTGAAATGACGGAATGGATGGTGATATCAAGTCAAATAATTGAAGTACGGTGAGATTTACGCGCGTATTTATTCATTAATATAATGGCATGTGCGAGTGGATGAATAAACAGAGAGCACCGAAAAAATCAAATGGAGTAAATTCAATATTGTTTAAGAGAACAAGAGTAGGAATTTCATTTGAATTGATATTCATGCATACACTCATGTCAGTTTGTATTGATTTATTGAAAAATAAAATCAATGGCGGATGTTAAAAATTGGAAAAAAACAATCCTTCATTTTCATATCAATATTGCTAAACTATATATCGTTTTATGAAGTTTTCCGAGCTCCACTCGATGACCTCTGATGACAGACTACAAAAAATAACACCTCTCATAGATAAGTACGTCGTTTCTGGTGTATTTCATCGGCCCCGTTCGAAGAAATGCTCAAGTTAAAACAATACATAGGCCACGTTTATACCGTATGTGAATTTGGTAACCTTGCCAAGTGTATGTGACCAAATTCAAACCAAATGTTTAGTAATCGTTTATTTACATCGTGTATTGTCAAATGATTAATTAACCAACTTGGTTCTGGTTTGGTATTTATTTAGTCAAGTAACCAAGAGAAAGGTTTGAAACTCTGCTATCTAATTCGGAATTGTGTCATCTGTCAATGACAATGTCTGGATGTCAGTGAGCTCAGGCTCAGTCATTTTTAATTTTATTTGTTCGGCAGTTTTTGTTTAGCCCCTACTTTTTTTGCCATCCAAAATTGATATAATTTTCTTGTCCAAAAATATTTGGAGAAACGCACTGGTTTCTTCATCTGTCCAATTAATACCTTTGGACTTTTTTATAGGAGGTTCAGAACTACAGCAACTCATTTTATGTAAAAAATACTAACAAAAATATATAAAACAATTTCCGAGGTAATGATGCGGAAACTAAGGTTAGGAATCACAAAACATATTTTTCTCTAACACTCTCTCGCTCTCTTTTTTATGGCTATTGTTTCCATTCGGTTCATTCAGCCAGTGCGATAACCACGACAGAACGCTTAGCAATCTTTCAAACCAAAATTAAAAGTCACGGTTGGTAAAACTTATTATACTGTTTACACCATCTTAGTCAACTTAGTATTATAGTCTGGTACACAACAAATTTCGGTACCAAACCAAGCTAGTTATTTGACCAAGTGCACAGTTTATACCACACTGACTAACAGAATTTGGTTGGAATATAATCATTAGTCAGCTTACAAGACCATAGTGAAGAAGGGACATACATGGTATTTAAATTAGATCAATTCTTCTTATTAATTCTACTCTACTCAAATATTTATATTAGATTAATTCTTCTTTTCATACTATTGCTAAAATAATTGTTATTGTATTGTTACTCTTCTCCTCTTTTATTCTTACATAACTATATGTATTAATATGTGATTTGGATTTAAACAGTTTTTACTCATGCACAAGTCGAATGACTTCAGTGGGTTTTCCAATTTTTTTCCATTTCTCCAATTTATATGAAAATAATATACCTGTAACTTATTTGAATTTGAAAATAAAATTATCATTATGATTATAGTTTTTAGGTTACGTCTCCAAAAAGAATATATCTATAAATTCAAAGTTTTTCGTGGCAAAAATGATATTGAAAATAATAGTTAAAAATCGTAATCGTAATGGAAAAACGAAAAAAAAGGAAATGATACAGAAAAGTTTTCGCATGTTGTAAAATCTAACAAAGTCAAATCCTACATAAATCTTTCGGATAAAAATAGAAGCTACAACTCTTCTTTGAGGAAAAGTTTTAAATGATATGGCAAGCTATCTATTATCTCAAATGTAGCAAAAAAAATTGAAAAAGTACTCAGAAAAAGAATAATGAACTTTTTTATATACATAAATTCAAATGAACAATATGGCTTCAGGAAAGAAAGATCTACTGAAGACGCAATATATGCTTTAAAATCATATATTTACGATGCCCTTTGAAAAGAAAAATCCACCTTATGTGTCTGTCATCAGAACCTCTTGCAAAAATTGAGAGGAAATATATACAATCTTCTCGAAAGTTGTTTATCTGGTAACGAACGAACGGAAAGGTATTGAAGGAATAATTAATTAATATGGGACTGTTCCAAGTTCCACAGGGAACAGTACTGAGACTACATACCACAATATACATAAAGGACTTGAAATTGATACCAAAGAAATAATTTGAGTTTCGCGACGACACAGCTATTTTTGAATTGAATACATGGCAGGAACTGAAAACGCTAGTAGAGAATGACTTCCTGAAAATAGAGAAATGTTTCAGATTTAATACCCTATCAATGAATTTCAATAAAACGAGATACTTTCCTTTTCCAACGGACTACCGAAAATGGGTACACTGAAGATAGAAGAACTTTTTCAAACCCTCGAGAATAGTACAATAAAACTTGGACAGTGATAGATTCATCTCCCATGGGATCTGCAAATTGATAATGTGATCAAAAATAAAAGGCTTGCTTCACAAAAATAACTACCTAAGAGATTCTTCGAATATTCAACATTTGATTATTTTATATCCTGCAATAGTTGCTTACCAATTGCAATAAAAATTTATGGAATAAAGGATTGGGAAAGTGAACGATTGCTATGTAAAAATTAAATTGTACAAAATCGTATCACAAAATAATATATCGTAATGAGGCAATCAGGATTGCTCACTGCCACTAACCTATACAATAGGTTATGCTGGGTTTTGCAGATTATCATAAAGACATGTTGATTACTATGTTCGCACCACACTTTTTTTTATTTCTTCATATTCTTTCTCATATCCTACGATTGGTAAATCTTTGCGTCTGCGATTATCCTGCTTGTTTTCAACAGTAGCCCGTATTCATTGCCCATAACATTTTTCCTGACCTGTTTTTTATCTACCAAAGTTCTGACCCATACGTAATAACACTATTCACGATCGTGTTATAGATAAGTCTTTTCTTCTACTTCAATAGGATTTTTTCCTCTTCGTTCCAGTCTCCAATATATATTCAAATAATCAAAAACATTGGTCTTCTTTCCTGTCATTGATTCATCGTCTACTTTTCCACAGATCTCATGACATATTGAAAATCGAATATTTTTTTAACCGGTTTTTAAAACCCTTTTTTTACACTATTTCACTTTTCGTATCCTTCAATGATTCAATATATTTTTCTGGGCGTCTTCTTCAATTTGGATTCTATACGAATAGGGTGAAGTGGGGTAAGTGTAATCAGAAAAACCATAGTTACACTTTAAATTATAAAATCAAGGTACCCAAAAGAGATACCTTTCTGATTTTTTCAAGTCATACTACATATTTAAATGTTAAAAAACTGAAGTAATTTATTTTGTTCTACTAGGCATAGTGTATTTTTTATAAACAAATTTAATACATACATACATACATTTACCCCAGCATTCGGGGCAAAAGTAATCATGGTTTGTAATTTCCATATGCATCGTATACTAGAGTATTTGGGGCAAGTGTAATAAAGTATGAATAATGCAGTTTCACCAAAAATTTGTTTAGCCTACTATCTCAATTCATAAGAACTTTATAAGCTTTTTTGTGGAATGAATACAATTCGCATGTTTGTCTTAGAAATATGTGAACATAACAAACTGTACAATGTAGTTTTTTCCTTTTATTTTACATTATATGTAGCGAAGGATACTGGAAAAATTAATTCTCCTCTTCGTCCTAAATTTGGTTCTGGTAAAACTAACTTGATGTCTGATGCAGACACTGAGTGATGGTCAATTTGTTCAGGCCAATGTTCAGATCAATTGTTGCGAGTTTTGGTCGGATTTTTTCAGAAAGATAATCAAAGGTTGTGATTCTTCATCAAATTCTATTATTTGACCAACATAAAAAAAAATATTTTTCTTTCCTTTGAATGATACCAGAAGCCAATTTCTAACATCAGGTTGTTTCGAGTCAGTGAGTAACAATTCGTCTTGTTTCCGGGTTTCCGCTTCTCCATCTAACCTTTGTGAATAGGTTGCAAAATCTTCCTATCCTTACTCACTGTGGCTCAGAAATTGGGCTTCGTCCTATCCATAAGAAGAATTTCATAGAATAATATTTTTGGACTTCTTTTTTCTTGTTTCAAACTCTCTCTTTTTATCTTGCTCTGCCTTTTATCTTTTTTCGATATTTTCCAGTGCTATGATAATTTCATTTCCAGAAGCTCCTTTTTTTCTTTTCTCTTTCTCATGAGGTCGGGGAATTGTCTTGCGGTGACTAGCAATAAATCTTCAAATGACACATTCTTTTTACTTGGTATTTGGTACTTCTGGAAGCAGTTGCTGCTCCAAAGATGATGCTTCTACCTGTCTCTTGCTGATTGCTTGTGCTTGGCTCATCATAATTTTCTTGTGAGGCAGATTGTGCAGTTTTTGAATGTTCTTTGAATGAAGTGAAGTGGAAAAAATTTAATTCTAGGCTGGGGCACATGTAATCACTGATTATATTCACACCAATCTCCGTGATTACACTTACTCCATATATATTATTTGGTGGGGTGAACGTTAATCACTATTATTTTTCTTTTTTTGTCATCCAAATCGAAATCTGGCAGCAGAATCTGATTTCTTATTGGAAACAATCTAAGGAAGAAAAATACCACAACCTCATTGAATTATTTGTATAAGCAATATGAAATGAAAAATTACAATCGATACTCGCACAACAAGTGAAAATACATGGAGATCTATAAATAACTAACATTGTCAACTAGGACTTTTAAAAGGATTAAAAACATGGAATAAAGGCAAAAAACTAGTTGCACATTTTAATTTTAGATAGAAAAAAATTATAAACGATAATAAAAAATTTAGGAAGTGCCTGATTACACTTGCCCCATGATTACGCTTACCTCACTTCACCCTACTTGTTTTAGCAGCCTGTTGGTTTTCAGACCTTCTCGTTTTCCTCGATTCGATACTCTATCCGTTCTCAATATTTTGCGGTTTTTCTCCAGTAGTCCTTTTTTGTTGCGCATAAAATATTGTCCTACCCTTTTACGTCTGCCAAACCTCTTACTCATGTATAGTAATACTCCTCACGAACGCGTTATAGTCATATCAGTCTTTCATTGTACTTCTAAACCTTCTTGTTCCACAATATTCTAGGAAAATTGTATTTTTTTCCTGAACGCTGGTTTTTTATCTGATATTTTTTTGAAAAGCAACTATTCATGACTTTTTCCATGGAAACGCGCTTGTTCCCACTCCCTCTGTTTTTCAAATACTTATTACCCTCAAATGATTGATTTTTCTAAACAATAACCTAGCAAGGGGCACATAATTCATAGAGATCCACATAATGTGAAACATTCGTTTTCATTCACCCGTATCATCTGTGGTGAAAGGACTTTTGCAATATAGCAGCGATTCTCTGAAAGATGAGGTATATAATGAAAATGATAGAGGTCCCAATATTGATCCTTGAGGTACCCCAGATACAACTTCTAAATTATTGGATATTTCATTTTTGTTTTTCACTTTATGTATTCTCTCTTGCGGATAGCTCTGCATTAGATTCGAAGAATGTTCACTGAAGCCAAGGTAATGTGGTATTGCTAACAATAGAATGTGATATGGGACAATTGTAACCATTTAGCATTGAATTGTAATATCAATACCCCCACCCGCGATATATTCATTCGAAATTCTTGCATATTTATATCTTGTCAATCTTGTCTCCTAAGGGAGAATATACATGAGGAAAAAAATGCACATTTTCATCATTACTATTTTTATGAAAATCACATCTGCTTTTTCTCAATATACACTATTCATTTTCATTCTGTAGAAGATTCCAAATACCAGAAAACTTTTCCATGCTCTCATTTACCAAAATATGTAGAAAATTAAAAACCCAATATGAGGACAGAAAAAAAAAGTGACATACTCTCTATACATTGCCAAAACACCAGCCCACCCATAACTTCCGTGATCCACACCATTTCCCTATAATCTACGGTTACACCACTGATACGATCTTTCGAAACGGTTCACCTTCGCCTATCATCAACGCCTATTGGCCAGATCTTCATGGGTGGCCACTAATTGGTACTGTTCGGAACCAGTACTACGTGTACTACTTACCTCCGACCAACACATTCTGGCCCTCAGCATGTGTTTATAAGCGAAGAATCTAGGTAATTAACACGGAGTGATTCTTCTGATGAGTTCTCTCATTCGAGTATTAGTCCAGAAAATGTTGCATTCTCATGGAAATCGTATCGATCATATCATAATCAATGCTACAGCCGAAGTATTGGAAAAGGCTGTATATGAACAGATAGTAGATCATTTGGAGAGCAATAAGGTACTATTCGACTATCAATCGGGTTTTCGTAACAAACATAGTTGTGCATTACAATGTGTATTGGCAGATTGGAAGAAAATCACAGAAAATGAATCAGTGTAATATTGCAGTATTTCTAGACCTTCAAAGGGCGTTCGAAACTGTAGATAGAGACATGCTCATTAAGAAAATAGAGAGCGTTGGATTGAAGGAATGTGGAAAGTGGATGATGGATTACCTAAGCAATAGGCAGCAGAGGCTAAAACTGAGTGAAATTTATTCAGGTAGAATGCAAAATGATATAGGTGTGCCCCAAGGGTCTATTTTGGGACCATTGTAATTTCTCATATATTTGAATAATATTGTTACCATAGCATAAGAATGTTGAATTCATTTATTTGCCTACGTCACCCTTCTGTACTTCAGTAGTGAAGATGTAAAAAAGTTTGCGGATATTATGAACACTACTCTTGAAAGGGTTTATAAATATTTTGGTGCAAATTTATTGAAAGTGAACGTGAATAAAACAAAATGGATGATAGTAGGAAAACATAAAAACCATAATAAAAACATACATATACGATTGAATGACGGGAATATAGAAAATGTAGACATATTCTTTCATCTTGGAATAACTATTGACAGTCAATTGAAATTCAAAGAACATGCTAACCAGGTTATCAAAACAGTAGCTTACAAAGTTAACTACTCATTTCAGCCAATGGTCTAAATTAATAATATACAACACTATAATACTACCACATTTTAATTATTGTTCGACAATTTTGTATTTTCTTAATAAAAATGAAACAAGCAGACTCCAAAAGATGCTGAATCGTGCTATGCGAATAATTCTACAATACTCGAGAACATGACCAATAGCACATACGCTCGAGACCCTTCAGTGGCTTCCAGTGAAGAAACTCCTTGAGTATCAAAAACTGATTTTCATTTTTGAAGTCAAAATTGGACATTTACCTGTATATCTACAGAATGAAATAATATATGTTAATACGAGGAAAAAACCAATATGAAAGTTGAAAGATATAGAAAAAATAGTACATATAATTCTCTATTTTACAAAGGAATAGATAATTTCATTGAGCTTCCACAAGAAATTAAAGATAGTGTTTCAACAAATACATTTAAAAGAAGTTCGAAGGACTACCTATTGAAAACATAGTATATTAGTATTTTATTTATGTATGCATTTCTATGTATGTATGTAAGTTTAACTGATGTTATTTTTGTACAATGTTAATCTTATTTCATTTATAATTGACCATTTTATGTGTGTATTTTTAACTAAACTGGCCATGTATTTACTTTTGTTAATGTATTAGTTTCAACTAAATAAAGAGAAATATATAATAATTATGTTTTGTCGGGTGGATGCGTTCACATATATTTCCAGGTTTGCCACAGATGGAAAAATTCAAATTATGGTTTTTCTTTGTGATCAATGAGCCAAGAATGTACATATGATTCTCAAATGTATTTGTTATTATAAACCAGGAATTGAAGTTAATTTTAAAGGTTCAGAGCTTTTGGGTGATTTGAAGAATGTTTCCTCTACAGTGAGTTTATCTACAGAAATTGATAGAAAGTAAGTTGGGTAAAGTATTCTCAATTGTAGATTGCGTACAAATTTCGAATTTACAAAACCAACTTCATTTTCTAGGAAATATGAATTTTTGGAAATTCTAATCACGTTACTGATTGAACCACGGCCCTTGCCCCCGCAATGAGAGTTAGCCACTCGCCCTTTTTTAGGGAGGATCATTTTATAACTTTGAAAAATAAAAAAGAAGCGGTAATAGTAATATACAGGGTGATTCAAAAGTACTTTGACAAACTTCAAGAGGTGATTCCTCACAATATTCTAATATGAATTGCCCTAAAATATATGTCCGGAAATGCTTCGTTTCCAAGATACAGGGTGTTAAAGTTTTATTTTTATTTTCGTTTTTTTTAATAACTTTCGAGATATTCACCTTTATCTAACGAAAATTGGTATTGAGAGATTTTTTGAGGTGTAGAATTCGAGCCTGATGTTATTATTGCTCTTACTCGTAGGGGGCGCCACCTACACGTCTTTTTTTTGGAAATTCATAACTTTTTCAGCGTATTTCTAGCACATTTTTCAGTAAAAAAATTAATTCCTCTATCATATCTACGTAAAACGCCATCCTTGTTACAAGTCGCTATAAGCAACCGTTTTCTAGATATTTGGACTTGAAAATTTCAAGTCGATTATTTGATAATCGATGCGTGTTGAGGTTATTACCATTATTTGGCATTGCAGCTGATGTTATTGGAAGACCACGAGTAGTCCGAACCCCAGAATTGAAAGAAGCTGTTTTGAACGCTCTCGAGGAGAATCCAGAAACAAGTACAAGAATAATTGCTGAAGCTCTCAATTCTACTCAGTCCACAGTTTGGAGAATTATCCACGATCAACAATTTTATCCATACCATATTCAATGGGTACAAGCTCTTTTGTCAGTCGTTTTTGAGAAAATTGGCTGGAAATCCTCAATTTTTAAGATATGTACTCTTCACGGACGAGACGAACTTCTCCCGAAATGCTTTCACAAACTTTCATAACAACCATGTTTGGGTTCTGGAAAATTTGCACGCAGTTAGTGAAAGACATTATCAGTATCAATTTTCTGAAATGTATGGGCGGCAATAATTGATAATTACAGTGACTTTTTAGAAAATGAAATGCCGGGACTACTTCAGAATGTACCATTAGAAATTTTAACACTATCTATCCAAATTGATGGATCGGTAGGGGTGTAGAAGAACCTAACCAGGCCTGGGCATCAAGGACCCCAGATCTAAACCCGCAAGATTTTTATTTTTGAAGTCACTAGTTTATAAAACTACAGTAGCGAACGAGGAAGATCTAAGAAACTGAATAGTAGACGCCTGTGAAACAAAAAGAAACACACCAATAATTTTTGAGCGGGTACGAGATTCAATGACTAGAAGACTTTTTGAACAATTTATTCGAATACAATTTCGTTTCCTTTATTTTATTTCATTCTACATATTCAAAATTTCTTGAAATAAAATGTTATTTCTTGCAAATGTTATTAAACAAATACAGATTTTGCACCCTTGATACAAAAATACATTTCAAACGAGTAAAATAATAGAATAGGTGGCGCCCCCTACAAAAAACCAAAACTACTTACTTATACGTCAAATTCATTTCCTAAGCATTCTTGTGAAAAATGCGAAATAATGGTAGAAACTTCAACACGCATCGATTATCAAATAATCGACTTGAAATTTTCAAGTCCAAATATTTAGAAAACGGTTGCTTATAGTGACTTGTAACAGGGTAGCTTTTTCACGTAGATATGATAGATAAATTGATATTTTTACTGAAAAATGTGCTAGAAGTACGCTAAAAAAGTTATGAACCTTCAAAAAAGAGAAAGTCGTGTAGGTGGCGCCCCCTACGAGTAAGAGCAATAATAACATCAGGTTCGAATTTGACACCTAAAAAAACATCTCAATACCAATTTTTGTTTAATTAAGGTCAGTATTTCGAAAGTTATTCGATAAAAACGAAATTAAAAATAAAACTTCAACACCCTGTATCTTAGAAACGAAGCGTTTCCGGACATATATTTATTCGGACAATTAATATTAGAATATTGTGAGGAATCATTTCCTGAAGTTTGTCAAAGTACTTTTGAATCACCCCGTATAAATTCAATCCAGATATTCTTAAATGCAATGCTTCGAGCGAAAGTAGATTCACCTTGGCCTGAAGGGAACGTCGATCTGCTCAGGGACCTGAGGATACCTACAATTGAAAATAAAAACAGAAACTTGAGACAAAAAAAAAACTAGAAAAATCGAATTTAAACGGTTTTCTCCACATAAAGGATTCAATATAAAATTGAACCAGAGAAAGGTAGATCTCAGGTGAAAAACAACTACTTTCCTGGCAAATACCACGCAGAACGTTGAATGATATTCACCTGAAAATCCATGCATACTTCCATATAATATCAATGGACATTGAATGCAAATGTTTCTTTCTGATAAGCTCGATTATGTTTAATTTATGTCGTGTTCACCTAACAATCCGCATACCGGTTTCAGGCTTCTTGGCCCTCATCAGTACGGAGTAGTCAACCAGCCAAAGTTCCAAAGAACTCTGGCTGAAGTGAGACACAACGTAAACAAACCATCATCGATCTTGTAACACCTATAGGTACGCCGGAAAAGATAAACTTTAACTGAGGTATTAGTGACAGAAAGAAATCGAAATCTCCACCTCGATAGGTTTCTAAATAAAAGATTCCTTCTCAATAGGAGTGGCAAGCCCGTCTAGCATATAGTGAGAGATAAGTGCCATGTGAAGTGGAATGAATAGAAAAATCGAATTTAAACGGTTTTCTTCACATAAAGGATTCAATATAAAATTGAACCAGGTGAAAAATGCTAGACGGGCTTGCCACTCCTACTGAGAAGGAATCTTTTATTTAGAAACCTATCGAGGTGGGAGATTTTCGGAGTGTTTCTTTCTGTCACTAGGTTGGTTGGTTGGTTGGAAGCTGACGAGCAAGAGACAGGGTTGGCACTTAGCTTCCCTTGACACTGCGACCAGCTGGGGTCTATTGTATCACTCTGTCGTCAGTGGTTCCTCATTCAAACAGGTTTGTGCCTTTAATTAGGTTTAGAAGCCTGTTGATAAGGTTCTTCGGATTCATGCCTGTTTCCGGGCTGATCTCTCCGAAGGTTCTGTGTCGCCTACTACTTAGGGCGTCACAGTCGAAGATTGAAAGACAAGAGTTAGACCCGGGCCTCCTCTTGTCTCTTGATGAAGCCATTCTTCAGTATCTATCCCCATGTCCTGGGTTTTGATGAGCTGAAGAATCTTTTGGTTTCCATTTTACCAAATGGCTTTGGAATCCACTCTGTTTCCGGAGTTTCTCCGTAGGTGTTCGACCATCTGCTGATCCCTCCTCGGTTGGGTTTACGGTTTCTGGTGCCAAGTGTGATTCAACTGGAATCTCCTCGACTTCCATACCCGCTATCGGTGTTGGGTCTCTTCAACTGGAAGTTCCCAGGGTTTTTTTCTCTGTGGTTTCCATTTCGTTCCCACGAGTGTAGGGAAAGGGTCGTCCACACCTGCGGTGCCCCTGCGCAGGTGAAGGCAGATTACTCTGGGAGGTCGCCATGTATCCCAGAGGCTCCGTTTGTGATACCTGACTGGCTCAGGTATCATCCATCCCTCGGCACGGGTCGCTTGACGCCTTGGATTAAGCCATGTTGTGGTGGCATTTGGTTTGAGATTGACTTAGAGATCCGCAGGTTTTGACCATTTCTGGTCATTCCCACTGGATTTTCCTTTGTCAACCCCGTTATCCAGCGATACCACTTGGAGGTAGCCACCTAAGTTTCCGCAACCCATCTTCATCTCTCGTAGGAGGTGAACATGTGTTGACGCAAACTACTCGCCTCTGTCACTAGGTACCGCCAGTTAAAGTTTATCTTTTCCGGCGTACCTATAGGTGTTACAAGATCGATGATGGTTTGTTTACGTTGTGTCTCACTTCAGCCAGAGTTCTTTGGACCTTTGGCTGGTTGACTACTCCGTACTGATGAGGGCCAAGAAGCCTGAAACCGGTATGCGGATTGTTAGGTGAACACGACATAAATTAAACATAATCGAGCTTATCAGAAAGAAACATTTGCATTCAATGTCCATTGATATTATATGGAAGTATGCATGGATTTTCAGGTGAATATCATTCAATGTTCTGCGTGGTATTTGCCAGGAAAGTAGTTGTTTTTTCACCTGAGATCTACCTTTCTCTGGTTCAATTTTATATTGAATCCTTTATGTGAAGAAAACCGTTTAAATTCGATTTTTCTGTTCATTCCACTTCACATGGCACTTATCTCTCACGTCAACACTGTTGTGTATGTAAAAATTAGCGCCAATATCTAATTCTCAAATATTTTTCGTTTCGGGGAGCGTCACTGAGGACGCTCTTTATATGATCGTGTTCGTCAACTTCTGACAAATTGGCCCGAAAACAATTTACCGCCCACTCATACGAATGAGCACTGGAGTGTGTTCGAAATAGATCGCCGGTCATTCCAAGTGACAGCTGTCTGGGTATCGGTGATGGATTTCGTGTTTCGTGATTGTGTGTGAGCACGGATTGTTTACTTCGCCGTCACAGGTGGTGCTCAATTCGTAATGAACTGTGGTTTATGTCGATGTAGGAAATCCTACTGCTTTCAAGGAATACTTGTTGGTATATGAACTGGGGTTCTTTTATAAAATTTAGAATTTGTTATGTCGCACGCGACAGTGGTGAACTGTCTTATAAATATGTACATGTTGTATTCTCAAATGTCGCTTTTGTTAGTTTCTCGTAATTGGGAATTCAAAATTAGATGCCAGCACCAGAGTGGCGAAAATTCCAACCAGACATACGTACATTGTTTGTCTGTTTCCTCAGAGGTTTGGAGTTTTTCTTAAAATATTTCCATTTGGTATTATTATCCAGTTTTTTTGTGTATTGTTATTCATTTCAAGACTCTAGTGAAGTGGTGTATTTAAATCTTAAGACAATATCATTTGCGAAAACTCACTTTGAAGGAGACAAAGTATGTTCTAAATTGCTTGCAAAAAAAATTGTTTCGATGTTTCTGGACAGCTTAGTGAAGTCATCGGGAATTATTTTTATGAATTATTTGTGGATGTTCGAATTGAAAATAAAACTAACAAAAATATCACCTAGATATACATATATAGTCACTCTCTTTCCATAATGTATGAATAATGAATAATCTTCGGTTTGTTGAATAATATATGTTTTTAATCTTCTCAACTCTCTTTTTTTTCTTCTGAACTCTTGAAGGTTCTCCTTTCTTGGCCACACATTTTGGAAGGAACTGTATTTTTCTTCAAGATCCCAAGAGCCCGACGGCCTGTCTATAGACTCACTCAATCCTATATTAGTCTATACCAGTATGTTGCATTCATTTTCTCACGGAATATGATAAAGACTTATTACAGTACAACGGGATCGTTTTGCTCAAGAGTCACTTTGAGGTACACAACAATAATGATTTGAACTAGAATCACTCATTTTTTCACTCGAGGACGTACAATAGTCAACAGAATATTCACCAGGTAAACCAGAAGTTCATTGAGTCAACAATCATAAGAGATTCGATAAGTTTTGGGTGTATAACGGCTAGAATCATATAAACACTAATGTTTCAAAAAGTAAACAATGTGTCCTTATCACCTAGATATACATATATAGTCACTTTTTTCCATAATGTATGAATAATTTTCGGTATGTTAAATAATATCTCTTTGTTCTCTTCTTAACTCTCTTTTCTTTCCTCTCAAATCTCTTTGGAGGTCACTGTTTTTCTTGGCCACAGACGATTCAGGAAGATTTTGGGAAGGGACTGTATTCTCCTTCAAGAGCCCATCGTCTGTATATAGACTCGCTCAATCCTAGATTAGTCTGCACCAGAATGTTACGTTCATTTTCTCACGGAAAATGATGAAAACTTATTCCATACAACGGTATCATTTTGCCTAGAGTCACATTGCGGTACACAACTATAATGATTTGAACTTGAGGACGTACAATAGTCAATCAGGTAAACGAGAATTTCATTATATGTCAACAATCACAAGAGATTCGGAAAGTTTTAGGTATACATTGACTTAAATCATATAAACATTAGTGTTTCAAAATGTAAACAATGTACTCATGTATAGTTTCAAAAATCGACACCAGAAAAGCATCCGTTATTTTGAATTTCCAATCAACAGTAGATATATTGTCGAATGGTCTAAAATATTCACATATTCATTTCGCATGATATTGATGGATTTTTGAAGTAACGTACATCGTGTGTTGAAAGTAATATATTGTTTTATTATAAGGGCACAGGTATTAGAACTGTTACTAGTCATAGACAATTTGGAAAGCGCTGAAAATGCCTATAATCGGCGACGAACGAAGGATCATTTAGTTTCACCTGTCCCGATGTCTGTTTGTGGGTTTGTAATCAAATCTTACAAATTTGACTCACTTCCCGTTCTTCGATTGAGCTGAAATTTGGCAGGTGTTCATAATTCCGGTGACAATGCATTATGGGATTTTTGCTAGAGGAAAAACAAAATGGCGGTTCCAATATGGCGGGCAAGTTTTGTGATTATGGTTCGATTCTATTCAAAATTGGTGTGTGGGAGATCACAAATTCATTTATTCAAGATGGCGGTTAAAATATGGCGACGAGTTTTGTGGTTATGCATTCATAAAATTGGTGTGTGGGAGATCATTTTTTCAAAATTCATTAATTCAAGATGCGGTAAATGGCGACGGTTTTGTGTTCCATTCAAAATTGGTATGTGTTTTTTTTGGGGTCGGAGATTATGAATTTTTGTCAGAATTCAATTAGATAACGGATTTTCATGAATGACTAGAAATAATTGAATAAAAAAGATACAAAAAAATTAAGACAAGCTCTTATACAAATGCACTAAAAAGGAAAAACATAATTTCTTTATTTGTTTGACTTAGGTTAGCACTGTTAGCAGATTCAAAAGCTTGCTGCGAATATAAAATAGGCAATATTTTGAATCTGCTATTCACTGAATAACCTAGGTCAAACAATTAAATGAATAATTTTTTTCCTTTTTAGTGCATTTGTATAAAAAATAAATATTTTTTTAAATGTTTCTGAACCAATGTCCGACACCAAAAAAAATCCGTTTAACTAAAGATAACTGATCCATTTCAAATAGGTTTTTGCTGCTGGCAATACTGTACGCTTTTTGTATATTTGTTTGTTTATTTTCCATTACAATTCCGTTAATGTCAATATTTTGTTGTTTATTCTCCACATTTATTGAGATATAACTTGAATCACAAGAACTTTGAAGGTGGAAATGGAATACATATTGAAATTGCGATGTTGCCATTAAGTCTGATACACACAAATTGTCGTAGGGCGACTTTGAAGTGGATAATCGTTTCAGATTATGAAATTTGAAAGAATTGACACATTTCTATGGGACTTTTTTCGAACATCACAATTATCGTTTGAGATTTGAGAATTGACCCCCTGGTGCTACAAAAAATTGAAAAACTTGTCTTAATCCTCCTGCAGATCTGAATAATCTGATATGCGATGACTAGGTTTATTCAAGGTTTAGAAATATTCTCAAAATGAAGATAAATGAAAGTAAAACTATTATCAATTGTAATTGCTTGACAATGAGAAGGTAAATATAACATTTGGTTTATAAAAAATTATAATCGATAGAGTTGTTTCTTCTAATTATCAGTATTTTTGTAAACAGAGGATATTTTGTTTGACTTCAAGTGGTCTCTTCAGCATAGTGAAGGCTGCATTGAAGTGAACATAAAATTCTTATACAATTAGATCTGATGAATTTTTTCAAAAAAGTTACCTGTGCTTGAGATTTATAATTTGTTTCCGTATTTTTGCCAAGATTTCGATGCATTATATCTCATCCACTAGAAATGAGCACCCATTTTTTTCATCATCGCAATTGAAATTCAAATAATTCAGCTTTCAATACATTCGTCGTTTAAAGTTGTTCTCGGAAAAACTCCTCAATTATTAATACGTCTAGAAGAAACAGCTGAAATTCTGGATATTCACCCTAATCTAGGCATTTCCGTTTCTTCATGAAGTCTTCAGATAATAATCCAATTGAATTGAAAAACGTATTTAATCTCAAAAACAGGAATTATTCGGGAAAACATTGTTCAGATAATTTCAATTACTACTACTCTGTGGGTTGACATCAATGTTGACTCTTGATGCAAGAGCGTTTCGAATTATTCAACAGGGATTCAAAATACTGATTAAAATGTTCACAGCTGCATTTGGAATGAAAACATCAACATAATTTCTGAATAACCCTATACAATCACTACAGTAGAGTTTCCCTGAAATCGCATGGATTTTGACATCATAGTAACACATTATAAATCTCCATCTTGAGCAATATCAAAATGGTGAACTGTATTCATTTATCACTATTGGGGCTGAAAAGACTACAGCCACTATGACTTTCGGAGTTACCCAAGGCACCTCTTCAACATTTATATCAATGATCTCTTCAAATAAGACATTATTGTTTATGTCTTTCTCGTATTTCCATAGTATATGCTTTCTTCAAGATTCATTACAATTTTATGTTTCGTATTCAATTACTGAAATCGCCCTGAAAAGGCAGATAAAATATCTTGGAATCATTATTGACTGCCACATAAGATGGAACTTCCATTAGATAATGTATTCTCATTGAAATTTTGAAAGAAAGTTTTTTATATAGAACATCTGGTTATACTATTCAACGCACTTGTTCAACCAAATCTGACGTATGAAATCAACCCTTAGCAATAGAATAGTGTTTTTTTTTTTTTGCGGGTGTTTACATATGAATTACAGGTTACAGTAATTGACTACAAGTAGCAAATAAGCACATGAATGTCCCACTGAAGTTGACACTTGTTTGTGGGATGGTTCACATATGTGTACCAAAAGAAATGAGATTAATATGATGATAGTAATTACTTAATTCTAAGAAAGTGTTTTTGTCATTATAGTATAAATATAAATATTTGCTCTACCATACTATTTTTGCTACAACAAAATGAAATGAAACTATTACAGAAATTGCAAAATCGAGCAATTAGAATAATATTATCCTGCTCTAAACGAACACCCATTAATGAAATGTTGAATACGCTTGACTGGTAACCAGTAGAAAAAATGTTACTATATCAAACACTGACTTCATCTTAAAATAAGAACAGGTAGTGCTCCACCATATCTGAGGGAAAAAATATCTTTCGTATCAGAACACCACAATTACAACACCCGAAATAGAAATAATTTATTCATTCCAAATGTGAAAACAAAAAAAATCGCAAAATTCAGTTTTTTCCATAGGACTAAATAAGTTCAATGAACTTTCTGAGGACATAAAAAAATTACCCTCTCTTGCTGTATTTAAAATTAAATTGAAGAGGCTTCTGTTGAGTGGGTGCAAACCTTGATGATGATTCCTATTATCAACTTTTATTTATGTGTGTGTATATGAATGTATATATAGTGTTGTGCTAATTACTATCTGTTTGTTATCAATGTATTTCTATGTAACTATATTTTTATTCTACTTATTTTATTTATTGACTGTACTTATATATTAGTCTTCGGCTAAATAAAGGATTCATATATATATGGTATTCTAGCTTGAGGGGAGTTACAAAAAACTATTCGGAGACATTTGAATAAAACCAAAGTATTTCGACATTCGACAATTATTTTTCCAAAGTATGTCATACCATTTTAAAAACAACGGACGTGAATTTATCCACAACCACAAAATACACTGAGAAAAATGTAACTCGGATCTGTTTCTCGTTGAAATGACAATGTAGGGCTTATTTCAGTATACGTTCAAATTCTGTAGGTTGATAAATGTAAGAAATGATATTTAGAATGCCTTGTCATCCCGGGGGTGTAATCGGGGTGAAAATGTTGAAAAAATTAAATATACTTTCAAACGGCACTGTAGAATCTTTAGTTTGTAGAATCAAATTAGAGATTGAAATACATAGCATTGAAATATGAATATTTGTCGTTCGTCGGAGGGTGAGTTTTGGGGTGGAAATGTTATGAAAATCAAAATTCAGTTTATCGGTGGTGTAGAGTTTTCTATATGCAGAATCGGATTCAGAGGGTTGAAATGCGTAGCACATGATATAATATATGAATATTTTCGCTGTCGGAGGGTGAGTTTTGGGGGTGAAAATGTTGAAAATAATCAGAATTCAGTTTAAACGGCAGTGTAGAGTTTTCTAGTATGCAAAATCGAATCCGGCCTCTTGAATTCTATTTTGCATTATAGAAAACTCGACACTGTCGTTAAAACTGAATATTGATTTTTTTCAATATTTTCACCCCTAAAACTCACCCTCCGACGAAGCGACAATTGATTTAATATATCAGGTGGTATGTATTTCGACCTCCTGAATTCGATTTTGCATACTGGAAAACTCTACACCGTCGTTAAAACTGAATATTGTTTTTTTTTTCAATATTTTCACCCCTAAAACTCACCCTCCGACGAGGCGACAATTGATTTCATATATCAGGTGGTATGTATTTCGACCTCCTGAATTCGATTTGGCATACTAGAAAACTCTACACCGTCGTTTAAACTTAATATTGAATTTTTCCATATTTTCACCCCTAAAACTCACCCTCCAACGGGGCGACAAATTATTTCATATATCAGGTGGTATGTATTTCAACCTCCTGAATTCGTTTTAGCATACTAGAAAACTCTACACTGTCGTTTAAACAGAAGTGAGATTTTTTCAACATTTCCACCCCCCAATACACACCCTCCGACGGGGCGGCAAATGAATTCATATATCAGATGATAAGTATTTTGACCTCCAGAATTGGATTTTGCATACTAGAAAACTCTACACTGCGTTTAAACTGAATTCTGATTATTTTCAACATTTCCACCCCCAAAACTCACCCTCCGACGGGGCGACAAATGATTTCATATACCAGGTGCTATGCATTTCAACCCTCTGAATTCGATTCTGCATATCAGAAAACTCTACACTGCGATTAATCTGAATATTGATTTTTTCAACATTTCCACCCCCCAATAATACACACCCTCCGACGGGGCGACAAATGATTTCATATATCAGGTGGTATGTATTTCGACCTCCTGAATTTGATTTTGTATACTACAAAACTCTACACTGCTGTTTAAACAGAATTTTGATTTTTTCAACATTTCCACACCCCAATACACACCCTCCGACGGGGCGGCAAATTATTTCATATAACAGGTGATATGTATTTAGACCTCTGGAGTTTGATTCCTCATACTAGGAAACTCTACACCGCCGTTCAAACTGAATTCTGATTATTTTCAACATTTCCACCCCCAAAACTCATCCTCTGACGGGACGACAAATGATTTCATATATCATGTGCTATGTATTTCAACCCTCTGAATTCGATTCTGCATTTTAGAGAACTCTACACTGCCGTTTAAACTGAATTCTGATTTTTTTTCAACATTTCCACCATCAAAACTCACCCTCCGACAGGGCGACAAATGATTCCATATATCAGGTGCTATGTATTTTGACCTCCGGAATTTGACTCTGCATACTAGAAAACTCTACACTGCTGTTTAAACTGAATTTTTATTTTTTACAACATTTCCACACCCAAAACTCACCCTCCGACAGGGCGACGAATGATTTCATATATCAGGTGCTATGTATTTCAATCTCCTGAATTTGATTCTGCAAACTAAAAAACTCTACAGTGCCGTTTGAATGTATATTAAATTTTTTCAACATTTCCACCCCGATTACACCTCCGTCCCCGAGATGAAAACGCATTCTGAATATCATTTCTTACATTTATCAACCTACAGAATTTGAACGTGTACTGAAATAAGCCCTACATTGTCATTTTAACGAGAAACAAATGCGAGTTACATTTTTCTCAGTGTATTTTGTGGTTGTGGATAAATTCACTCCCGTTCAAAAACAAAGTAATTTCCAACAAATAACCCACAAATACTTACATTACAAGACATAAAACTGAAACAACAGCATTTCCTAAAGTCCCTTAGTATATGCAGAAATCCCCTTGGATTTCAAACAGCTACACTCTCTCGGATTATTTGAGGAAAAAATCGAATTCTAGCTTCATTCAACAGTTATATCGTACTTATTATCTTTGTAAAGATATTTATGGAAAATGAGGAAAGGAAATGAAGCATTTATCAAGATTACGATCCAGTCACAACGATTGCAATAAGTAATTTATTTTCCTATATTGCGATGTTGAGAATCGAACAATAACAAAAATAACTTCAAAAAAAATCATTCAGAAAGAATATCGTGCAACTCCTCAATGTTTTCTCTAATCCTTATCCTGGCTGGAAAATCAGCAACCATCTCGCAAACATCGGTTCGGTCTTCTCTCATGAACTTGTTCCACTTCTCATCATCTTGCCTGATATCCGATAAAGTGTTTTTTGGCATGAGTGTGAACTGGAGGTACAACAGTGAAGCACAAATCGCAGAAGACTTCATTTCTTCTATGCTTGCCTCGAAAGTTTCGTTAGGATATATTTCATCTATACTCATGTCAAAATCTTTCAAGATTTCTCTCACTTCCATCCAATATGCGTTCAATACATTCGACATGTATCTACTTCTGATTGTCTTATCGGTATTAACGTATAGGAAGAAGAGTATTTCAAAAGCCGGAGGGCAATACCTTATGTTCTGATAATCGATTATATAACATGACGTGTTTCCGTTCTCTCCGGTACGAAACATGATATTTGTACCCCATAAGTCCCCATGGTTGATGACATTTCTATATTTTTCCGATCTGCCTGCCTTTGCCGGTAGTTCCTTATAGACGCGTTCTACTTTTTCTTTGAACTCACTCATTGTCATACTTATAATGACCTCTGGATATTTGTCCAACAGATACTCCATGACCATCATTTTTCCACATTGCAGTTCAGGTCTGAATTCAACGGGACAAAGCATCATCTCTTCTAAATATTGTCGGTAGTAGTCGCCCATATGAACCGTTTTTCCAAGTGCTTTTCCAACTTTCTCTCGAATAAAGGGAGCAAGAGTGACATTTTGCTAGTGTTTTCACCCCAGCCAAGAGATGATCGAAATCTAAAGGTACGACATCAACCGATGAAACCCCGGGAGCAAAGAAAGGTCTCCATTATGAGGAAACTCATTCTTTCGCACTAAGACTTTTGAGCAAAGTTTTTTAACCGGGGGGTCCAAGTTGTTCATGTTAAATGAATTTTTGTATATACCTTCTTCAAAGCGCTTTCGCCCTTTTTAAATTTCCCTAAAAATTCCACTTTGGAATGAACTTTTGAAAGAAACGATCGGCTAAATTTTTTTCCCCAATTGAATTGCATAATTCAATTTATAGTCCCCAAATCCCAAGTTTCTCATCCATGTACAAGGTTATTTTCCCAATTATATTATACTCAACCCCAGTTTTTAGACAAAAATTTGGTAAATTCTCTGAGTATACCGGGGATTCAAAAAATATTCATGGAGCTATCATGATTTTGAGAACACTTGATTCTGGTTTTTGGGGCAGATTTTGAAACACTTCAGCTTCACACAAGGATACATTTCCACCTTATTCTTTATACTCTTTTAAAGAAAACAACGTACCAATTTCGTGATTTTGGGTCATTAAGAGCTAAAAATGGTTGGGGGTTTCCCAGCGTTCCCTTCCTTTTTATCTGTGTTGGAAAATATCATCACAAAACTTGGAATAAAACTTATCTATCATAATTGTTCTGTTGTTATTACCCCTTATTAAAAATCTTAAAAATTTTTTTGGTATCAAATTCTAAAAAATTTTCGGGGTGGTTTTCTTGATCATCCAGGAAATTCCTGCCTACGCAAAAACCCTTTCAGAATATAACTTTAAAGTTTTTCCCTTCCGAACTACTTTAAAAGAACGCCTTGAGAAAAAGCGAGGGTCGTGATGAATCCTCTTTCGCACAGAACTTTCACAATATCTTTTGGGATAACTGAAAAATGACTAGCACTTTCCCTCATTCAACGAAATGTCATATTTGCGATGTAGGCTGATTAAAGATGAGAGTGTGTGGAAATTGTATCAACTGACGACAAGATGAAAATAATGGTCTCCATTGGTAGGGGAAGGACTTGTTTAAAAATTAAAAAAACCCCATTGAAAAAACCCCAGAGAGCCAGGGAAGGGGTTATTGAGGGGACTTCACAACGAATTCAATATAAATTAAAAAACACCTATATCCCATTTATTCAATAGGAGGCCATTAAAAAACAGGGTGCCTCCTTTTGATTGTAAAGGCCGGAAAATTCTTTTTCTGGGTGTCCCAGGCGAAACTTGATGAGTTTTTTTTTTCCCTGGGGTGGCTAAGGTGTTTTACTTACTCGAACCTGTTTAGAGGGCCAAAAAGCCTAAAGTTGTGGGATTGTTATTAACGGTTAAAATTTAAACATGAGAATTTTTAAAAAAAATGTTTTGGGGTTTCCCCACTTGTTTCTTCAAATTCATTTGCGTTGTAAGGACCCAAATCCTCTTTTTGTTTTAATGAAAAAACCCAAAAGGAAGGGTTCTTGTGACCTAATTTTTTTAGAGAACTCTTTTGTTACTGAGAGTGTCCGATTCCTAATTTTTTTTTCATTAGTGGTAAATTTAAATTTGGCCCCATTTTTTTTAAGAGATGAAACCAAATCTCCCTTAAGGGACAAAATGAAGGATAATGACCCTTTACCCTGAATTTGCGTTAACCGCTATCAGGATAACTTTGTACTGGGTTCTTCGATTTGGATGATTTTTTTACAAGCTTTTTTTTAGTTCTTTATCGGTCCCGATGTTTTTTCAAATCTTGCAAGTTAAATTTGACCCACCCTAGTTGCCGATTAACGTGAAATTTGGCAGGTTTATAGTTCCCCCGGGCAAAAATCATGCATTTGTTGGGTGCCGCTCCCCAAAGGGGGGTGGACGAGACGTTTATGGTCCGATGATTCAAAATTGTATGTATTGGTTTTCGTGGGGCGAAGACTAAGAATTTGTCAAAATTCCAAATTCAAGATGGCGGGAATGAACGAGTTTTGTAAATGGTCCGATTCGATTCAAAAAATTTGGGATGTGGTGTTGGGGGTACTTACAAAAGCACAAAATAAAATATAATAAAACTTTAGGTTATTTTTACCTTTAAAAGTACAAAATAATTGCTTTTGTTGACAAAACTGGGATTGAAAAAGAAAAATTTGCCGGGCAAGCTTTGAACTTTGAAGTCACGGAATAAATCCCAACATCCAAAAATATTTTAATTTTTTTTTGGGGGTTTTAATAAATTGTTTTTAAAAAAGGTTTGCTTTTTAATAACTTTCGAAATACTCACCTTGATCTAACGAAAATCGGTATGAGAGACTTTTTGAGGGTGTCGAATTCGAACCTGATGTTATTGCCTTTTCAAGTAGTTTCCCCCTACACGTTTTTTTTCTTTTTTAAGATTCCTCTATTATATCTACGTAAAAAGTTACCCTTGTTACAAGTCGCTATAAGCAACTGTTTTCTAGATATTTGACCGAAAATTTCAAGTCGATTATTTGATACCAGTCCACAGTTTTCCAGAATTATCCACGATCAACAATTTTATCCTTATACCATATTCAAAGGGTGCACAATTTTCTAAAATCTCCCACTGTGACAGTATATACGGTCCAGTTTTTTACGTTAAAATGATTGTCACCGCCTACAACGTATACAAAATACAATTGAGGTTTTCGGTATTCAAATAATGAACTACAAATCAGAGCCGATGAAGAAATCAGGTTACTGAATTCCAGAGAAACTTAGGAAATTACAATCTTCACAATTACCCAAAGTCCCTGACCAACGGCCAGATTACATCTTCAAAAAGGCTAAAACATTTTCGGCCTGAACAGATTTTCTCCACCGCAATAGAACAACTCTCAATGTCCAAAGCATAAACTTCTCATTTTTCACCCGTAGCTTTCGTACAGCGCACCGAAAAGTTATTATAAACTCACTACCCAGAATTGTATCCTATTCATTGGAGTAATTTTAAAAAAAGACTGAAAAGTTCATCTTGGCAAATAGACTGTTTGAACTGGACTCCTGGCTAACCTCATTCACTGATCTATTTATTACTGGAAAGTTATTACTAGAAAGCTACTATACTTCATATTGTGAACATTTTGTCCATATTCGCTCTTTTTCTTTTTTTCATAAGGTTGAGTTTAAAACAGCTCTCTCGCTGACACTCCGCCTTTTCACCTCCTATTGTTATATTTATACTTGCTATTATATTATTATTATATTTTATATGAATAACTACCATATATTATTATTATTATTATTTAACTTTATATTTTTTCATAATACATTTCCTGTAGTTGTTTTGTGAAGCTGAATTCTCCATACTTTCACAACACTTTCTTTTGTACCTTCAGAATTTGCTTTTTCTCATATTGAATGAATAATCTTCCAGAATACCGCCAGTTGTTCAACAGTAAATCCTTTTCGTGTATACATAGATTATATATCGCTTCCAAATGCTTGTCAGCTGATTTTTTGGTATTATCTGGGATCACATATTGAACTTTTTTCTAATTGCGTCTGGTTTCTCTTTCTGCGAAAATATGTTTAAGTGAAAACACTCCATAATATACTTTCCACTTTTTACACCAAATTACATATATACAGGGTGAGCTCGTAGATTTTGACAAACTTTGTAGAGGTTGTTCCTCACAATATTCTAATATGAATTGTCCAATGAATATATGTCTGGAAACGCTTGCTCTTAAGATATAGGTGTTATAATTTATTTTTCTTTTTCTTTTTTTAAATACCTTTCGGAAATACCGACCCTAATCAAAACGAAAATTGTCATGAGGTTCTTTGAGGTGTCGAGTTCAAACCCAGATATTATCATTGTTTTACCGGTAGTAGGCTACCCACATCACCTTTTTTTTTCAAGATTCATAACCTTTTTGAGCGTGCAATTTATACATTTACCATACCAAAAATCAATTTTCTTCTTCATATCCATGTAAAAAGGTTTCCCCCATTATAAGTTTATAAGTAAGCAACCGTTTTCTAAATATTTGACTTGAAAATTTTAAGTCGATTATTGATAACTATGCATTGAAGTTATTACCATTATTTTGCATTTTTCTACAAGAAGCTTATGAAAATGAATTTGACGTTTAAGTAAGTAGTTTCTTAAGTGATTGGGCATATTATGTGACATTTAAACGTTTTGTTGTTTTATAGTTTCTGTGATTTAAACACCAAGTTTGAAAAAATGACACTACCAATAATGCTCATTGTTTTAGCTTGATATACATTTCGTTTATGGGTCTTGTAATAAGCAATGCGCAAAACAACATCGTATTTACCATAGTGGTTACTTCCAATCGTGAGTACCTGCCTTCAGCTCCAACATTTACCAGACCTGCACCGTCGTTTGGCAGAAACAGGTAGCTTTAAGAGGACAGCTGATATTATTGGAAGACCACTAGCAGAATTGAAGAAGTTGTTTCTGGAACGCTCTCGAGGAGAATCCAGAAACAAGTACAAGAACAATCGCTGTAAGCTCTCAATTTACCAGTCCAGTTTGCAGGATTATCCATATCGATCAACAATACTCTATCCATACCACATTCAAAGGGTACAGCTCTTGCCACGAGACTTTCTCTCAACGCATTACTATGTGTCAGTCTTTTTGGGAAAAAGGGGGAAAACCCTTTTTTTTAAAATATTTCCCCTTCACGGACGAGGCGGAAATTTTCCCAAATCTATCACAAACCCCTTTTTTCAACCATGTTTGGGGTCTGGAAAATTTTCCCGCCCCGTTTTAAAAACATTACTATAAATTTTTTTTGTAAAGTAAGGGCAAAAGGGGTAAATTACCTTTTTTTTTCCGTTCCAAAAATAAAAGGCGCAACTTACAGGAAATTTTTTGAAAATGAATTGGGGGGACTCTTCGAAAGTTCCATTTAAAAATTCCGTACCCGGGGTTTTTGGTTTTATGGCCCCCTTTTAGCGTTGTAGCCAGGGGAATTTCCCTTTAAACTCCCCCCAAATCATGGACGGTGGGGGTGAAAAACCCCCCCCAGGCGGGGAAACCCAAAACCCCCCGATCTAAACCCGTTGTTTTTTTTTTTTGGGGAAAATTTGAAGTCACTTTTCTAAAACTGTAAAAGGGAAGGGGATCTAAGAAACCAATAACCCTTTTTAAAAAAAAAAACACACCAATTTTTTTTGAGGGGAAATTCAATGATAGAAGACTGAATCCGTATTTCGTTTGGGGGGACGTTTTAACAATTCATTTGTACAATTTAGTTTTTTTATTTTATTTTTCCCCCCAAAATTCAAAAAATTTTTTTTTAAAAAGGGGGTTATATTTTTTAAATTTATTAAAAAAAAAACAGATTTTTTCATCCTTGTTTCAAAAAAAACTATTTCAAACGGTAAAATTAATAAAATTTTGGGGGGCCCCCCAAAAACCAAAACTACCCTTTTAAACGTCAGATTATTTCCTAAGCATTCTTGTGAAAATGCAAAATAATGGTAATAACTTCAACACGCATCGATTATCAAATAATCGACTTGACATTTTCAAGTCAAATATCTAGAGAACGGTTGCTTATACGACTTGTAACAATGGTAGCTTTTTTTACGTAGATATGAAAGGGCATTGATTTTTTACTGAAAAAAATGTGCTAGAGGTAAGCTCAAAAAGTTATGATTCTTCAAAGAAAGGCGTTAGGTGGCGCCCCCAACAAGTATGCAATAATAACATCAGGTTCGAATTCGACACCTCAATAAACCTCTTAATACCAATTTTTGTTTAAATAAAGTCAGTATTCCGAAAGTTATTAAAAAAACGAAAATAAAGATAAAACTTTTTAACACCCTGTATCTTGGAAACGAAGCGTTTCCGGACATATATTTATTCGGAAAATTCATATCAGAATATTGTGAGGAATCGCCTCCTGAAGTTCGTCAAAGTACTTTTAAATCACCCTGTATGTTGTATTCTCAAATATCCCTTTTGTTAGTTTCTCGTACTTAATAGTAGAGATATTGTCGAATGGTTATAAAATATCCTGAATATCCTGAAACCGATGTGGTTGAAATGTGGTACAGCTATTTGAAGTAATGAAGCAATTATTTGGCCCCAAGTAGGTCCAGGGGCGTCTCAGTGGGCACCACAGCCAACAATACTGAGAAAAAAAAGTACTTTTTTTGTGGTATTTTATTTTTTCAGATTAAACAACTGCAAATACAACTCTTTGGTCCCTTGTGTTTTATTCATATCAAGCTTCGTTTTCGAGAGAAAAATACTTCAACTTATTCTACAAATTATCCATGGACAACTTAAAATACAAACCTAAAGTAAAAAATAAACAATTTCGACCTTAAAGTAAATGAGCAAAATGTCCACCGTCTGATAAAATACACGACTGCAATCGATGTGTCATTGATTGTCTGACACGTTCAAAAATACCTGGAGTATTCCTTATGACATTGCAATTGTCACTTATTCGATTCCTAAAGTCATTCACATCTAGTATAGGGGTTTTATAAACGAGAACCTTCAGATACCCATAAATAGAAATCTAGAGGATTCATATCAGGACTGCGAGCGGGCCAATGTTGAGGTCCTGCACGTCCAATCCAGCGATTAGGGTAGGTGATGTCGAGATGCTGACGAGCAAGAACACTAAAATGAGCTGGAGCTCCGTCGTGTATAAACCACATGTTGCCTCTTACAAGTACGGGTACTTCTTCCAACCAAATGGGTAAATGATTTCGCAAAAAAACCGTGTAGGATGGACCTGATAATCTTGCTGGTGAAAAAAAGGGTCCAATTAGGTTGTCACCAATAATTCCTACCCAAACGTTCAGCGAAAATCGTTTCTGAAAATGACTTTCTCTAATAATGTGGGGATTTTCGTCGGCCCAGAAATGGTTATTGTGAAAGTTCATAATAGAATCTCGTGAAAAATTTGCCTCGTCCGTAAATAAAATATTTGGTAAAAAATTATTATTGGGTGCCATCGTATGAATCAACCACCTGCAAAAAATTAATCTTGGTTGAAAATCCCTAGGCAGTAGAGCTTGGACCCGCTGTATGTGATATGGGTATAGGAGGTTTCTTTTTAGAACTTTCCAAACGGTTTTTGGGCTTACTTCAAGCTGCAGTGCAATCTTCCTGGTACTATTTGAAGGATCTTCTTCTATCGCATCAAGTATAGCTTCTTCTAGTTCAGGCGTTGTTACAGTTTCTGGTCTTCCACCACTTACATTTTTATTAAAACTTCCAGTTTCACATAATCTTGCATGAAGCGTTCTAAATGTTTTAGCACATGGAATTACTCTGTTAAGATATCTATCCTGGTAGATTATCCGTGCTTCTTCCGCATTTCCATTTGCTAATCCATAAATAAAGTGCGTGTCAGCCATTTCAGCGTTAGTAAAAGTATTCATGATGGAATCACTGCTAATTGACAACTCTGACTTTTACTGATATGACAATACTATCACTGTCAGCTGATCTTCATAGCAGGTAATCATGATTGTAGAGTGCCTTCATTTTTTTTGTTCTCGAAAACTAAGCTAAATATAGAAAAAAAACACAGGAGGCCAAAAAGTTGTATTTTTACCACGCTTATAAAACACTTTTAGAACCCACGCTATATTCAGATGCACGAAAGGAGAAATAATTTTTTCTCAGTATTGTTAGCTATGGTGCCCACTGGACGCCACTGAACCTACTTAGGCCAAATAATTGCCTTTTACTTCAAATAGCTGTACCAATTTCAACCACATCGGTTTCAGGATATCAGGATATTTTATAAATACCTTTTTTTTTATACTTCAACGCCCTGTATCTCAGAAACGAAGCAACTCCGGACATATGTTCATAGGAACTTTTTTTTGTCAAATGACCTAACGAAACACCCCTTGAAGTTTCGTACCGTAGTTAGGAAACACCCTGTATAGTATGAAACCTTTCGACTCATGCCGAGAAATATTTAAACGAAAGGGTATATTGACATTTCCCTGCATATACATCTTAAATATATTACTATATATACATAATAATAAAGATAGCTATGCTAAAAATGGAGACAGGCACAGGTATGAAACAAGAAACAAAGATAACCTTCAACCATACATACTTTACAAAATCACCACAACATAATGGACTCACATTATACAATTATATACCAAATAACTTAAAAGAATTATCGTCCCCTCTCTTCAAGAAAAAAATTAAACAAATGCTGACAATGAATGCTTTCTATAGCCTTGAAGAATTTGTGAATTTTTGTAAAAACACTTAATTTATGTTATTACTTCTATGTATGTCCTTGTATGACTATTGTTTTCTCAAAATAATTTATTGATTTTTTAAATCTGTTTCCCATAGCATTAATAATGTGCTACTAAGTGTAAAATGACTTGCCATATCCAAGCACTGCTTGGCTACAAATGGTCAATAAAGAATTTGAATTTGAATATATTGCTTTATTATAATTACAAAAATTAGAACTGTTACTAGCCATAGAAAATGCGGAAGATGCCTATTATTGGCGACAAGTGACCAATTTGAAAAAATATCCGAAACCAAATTTAAAAAAAATCGTTCAACTAAAGATCTCGCTTCATAACTAATCAATTTCATATCACCGAGTGCTGTTTTTTGTTAATAGAGAGTTATTGCAACTTACAAATAAGCGCTGACTTTATTAAAAGATCTGCTATCAAAGTATCCTCTAACGCGATTTCGAAAGGGTGTTATTGCAACAAACTTCTTTCAAGATGCTTATGTTCAAGCTTTATTTTGACAAGTACGTCAAATTACGTGAAACAACTTCACGTAATAAAATGATATCGTCTTCGAATGTGAATCTCAATCTTTTTTTTCCTTTTTCTTCAGTCATTGTTTCACCAGAAAAATAAACTTATGAAAATAATCGTTAGTTGGACGCATAAGTGACACTTGGACGAATTAATCCTTCATAATCTTCTTGTAGCTTTCATAGACAGTAGACGTGTTAAGAAGTGCTCCGATATTTTATTTCAAATGAATTATTGTTTTTGTGATTGTGTAGTGAATGATCCTGAGTACCCGATACAATAATAGCAAAAACATCGCCCTCTTTTTGCTGAAAGACATTCTAGCAAAAAACGTTATCATCATATCACGTTTTTACAAATATTGACAATGTCCATCACTAATGAAATTATACTGGAAGAAATAAATAAAAATAGGCAGGAATTGAAATCTTTGATTGAAGCAGTGGAAGTACGATTAACACTGAAATTCGAAGATTTGAATCGGCGTCTCAACTACCTGGAACAAGAAAACGAAACTGCAGCAAACCGCATCGAAATATTAGAAAGAAAATCCAAAGAAAGTAATATTATTATCTTCGGACTGAAAACTATACCGGAGGAGATAACAATCAATTATATCGGACAAGAAATAAAAAAATTAGTAGATATAAATATAGTTGAGAGTGATATAAATAATTTTTAGCAGCTGGGGAAAACAGATAATCCACCAATCAAAATTGAATTCACTTCGTACTTGAAAAAGACAGCTGTCTTCAAAAACGCAAAAAATTCGAGAGGCACCAATATTTTGATAGCTAATGACCTAACAATCAAACAGCGAAAACATAATAATATTTTGAGAAAACATCTCAATCTGGCCAGAGGAAACAAAGAGGAAAATTGTTTCATCAGAGGGAACAAACTACATGTGAACGGAAGAAGTTATACACCTGAACAACTGGAAAATCCGGAAAAAACTGACTATCCCGATTTGGAAAAACCGCAGAGCGCTCCCAGTACCCCATCAACGATAAAAATAAGCAAAGAAATCACTAAATCCAATACAAAACCGCCAGAACCCTCAGCAAAGAACCCGCAAGGAAAAATCGATACCCCAGCGACATCACAGTTCCCTGGAAAACCAACAAGAGAGGTAGGTGACAGACAAAAAATGAGAACACGTTTGAACAGTGGAAAGTAGTTAAATTGTTTCTTTTTAATGTCCTCAATAAACCTCGATTCATCAAATTGAAACACTTAATCTTTCGTTAAGTACCATATTACTAATTTATACTTACCTGGTGTTTGGAGAAATCAAAATGGATCCCTATATTCGAGATATTCATGATCAAACTTTCGAAACTCTAGAAGTCAATAACATGGTAGAACTCAATTATATAACAAACTTTCAAAAAAATGGCAAATTCGCAATACTACACCAAAACATTCGAAGAATTCCCAAGAACATTGACCAACTAAGAATTGCATTAACCACACTCACATTCAAATTTGATTGTATAGTCCTAACTGAAACGTTCCAACTCCAAGACAAAAATATTTTCAAACTTGACAATTACCGTAGCTACTATACTGAAGGCGATATAAATAAAAATGAATACAAGTGTAAACATAATATAATTTCAATCGATGAGTGTAAAGCTTTAGAGATAAATATTGAAACAGGAAATCATATAAGTGCTCTCATTACTTGCATCTACAGGCCGCCCTCAACCAATGCCGATAATTTCTTGAGGTCCTTAGACCAGTACCTACAGCAAAATAAAAGAACCACGATAAATAATCACATTTTTATCGGGGATATCAATCTGGATCTACTCGAAGGAAACCAAACTGTATTCGACTACCCAGATAACTATATATATCCTTCATCTACCTAGAACCGACGTCAGAAAACTTGTTGAATAAAATACCTTTGCTTGGAGTTGAGACCAAGTAAAGTAAGACAAGGTCCATATATTGGTAATCCATATCGATTCACCTAGTAGATTCAATGTTGCTATTGTTATTGTATATCATAAACATAATAATCTCTATTTCATTATTATTTTCCTCCACATTAAAAACTCATTATATTTTTTTATTTCCTTCTAACCAATATTCACCACTATGTACAATTACCGCATCTATTATTAGTATTACTAACACCACAATTATATTATTTATCACTATTTTCCTATATTACTGTTTAAACAGAAAATGTATAACAATGTATTCCACACATACATATAGGTAATTGTAGATAATGATGTGGAGAGAACCCACGCACGACCATAGGTTCTGAAGGGTTTACTCTACATGTTTGTTTGCAAGTTTCACTACCCATGCTACCTTTACCATAATCTGTTACCATGTCTTTGTTACCGTAATCTGTTATATTCGTAAAATTCGCTAAAAACATATTTTTTATTTTTTATTTTATATCGTAATATTATATACGCATATGTTGTATTTTAAAATGTTTTGTTGTTCATCATTTTATTAAATTGTAAAACCATATTAGAATTAAGTTTTCCTCTCATGCACAAGCTGTGATTACCACAACTTCAGTGATTATCTTTGTTTATTCATGTAGTGATTGGCTCATATTGTATATTTTAAATCATTCTGGGTGAATAAACATATTTATTATTATAATATTGTTGGGGTAGAAAATATACCACCACCAAATGAACCTGCTCCATTTGATTTTCAAAATATATAGACGAGCATTGCTTAACAAACTTTAGATGTTCAACTGGCGACAGATATATGACAGAAAATAAAAAAATCTTTCAAAATTAAGGAACTTTCAATAAAAGGTTCTTGGGCTTTATTTAAATAAATTAAGGGATGCCTGTTTTTTAGTTCGAGGATATCCTCAAAGTTGGACACAATGCGCATGCGTATATGTCAAAATGAAAGAAACTTTATTAAAAGAACTGTTGTTTATTGTTTACATATATTGGACATACAACTTAAATCAAAAATTTTCAAGGAGGAAATGGAATACATATTGAAATTGCGATGTGGCGATGTCTGATATATACGAATTGTCGCAGGGCGACTTTCGTGATAGCCAGCGATAATTTCATTAAAAATAAACATATCTTATTTCTCAAGACAGCTGACTACAAAAACCTATTCAATGATTAATGTCTGCGTTATACGAAGGCGTATAAGGGCCAACAACAAAATATTTTTTAAAATATTAGGAATTGTCACTTAACTGCAATTGTCACTTTGAAGTGACAATTGTCACTTCGAACTGACAATTGTCACTTTGAAGTGACAATTGTCACTTCGAACTGACAATTGTCACTTCGAACTGACAATTGTCACTTTGAAGTGACAATTGTCACTCAAAAAGGACATTTGATGCCAACTGCTAAAATAATATTGTTTTTCAGTCAATTTATGGGCATTCTATCATTTCACTTATACCACTTGAAAACTTTATTCATGTTGAAAAATAACAAATTCTCTTCAGTTAATACAAAAAAAGTTATCTATTTATTACCCAAATCAATTTGTTATAATAAAAAAAATATATTTTATTCTTGATCGAAAATGACTTCCTTTTCGATAAAAAAACTATTTCAGAAAAACCAATTGAATTCTCGTGGAAAATCTCCTATTTTGTTTATAAAAAACCTAAAAAAAATATATTTTATTCTTATGTGTCCGTCCGAGACATTTGAGAAAAAACTCCATTCATTTTTCGAAAGGAACTACCCTGTATACAAAATGAAATGTTCATAGGAGGCCATCAAAAATGAAACAGGTTGAATATTTAGTCAATTTTCAACATAGGTATAGGAGAAAGTATTGAAAAAACTTTTATAGATTGTGCATGTCGAATAACCTCAAAATCAATTGAAATTTTACATGATGGCCAGTAAGGCAACAAGTTAAAAAAAACTATGAAGATGGCAGAATTTCGAAAACAGTTAGAATCCAATACTATGGCTTAGGTGCAGTTCCAAGCATTTATTCGAAAATATCTAAAATCACCTTTTTTTTCTATATTCTCTGATCAATTTATAAATATCCTATTTTTCTTTCAAATAACTTAAGTTAAATAGAGTAAGTATTTTAATACCAATAGATGAACTATTTAATTTTTTTCCCAATTTTATTAATAGAACCATGTAAATAACACTTCAGAAACTCATTCTGAGAAAACGCCATCAAAACAACCCCGTCCAGAGTATTGCAATCCTCATACCGAAGTGAAAATTGTTACTAGAAGTGACAATTGTCACTTCGAAGTAACAATTGTCAGTTCAAAGTGACAATTGTCACTTTGAAGTGACAATTCTTAATATTTTAAAAAATATTTTGTTGTTGGCCCTTATACGCCTTCGTAGCGTTACCTGATTGGAACAATTGATTTCATCCCATTTGACATTCAAAGTTGGTGATGTTTTAGTTGCAGTAGTTAAGTTGAGATGGCGTTAGCTCCATTCTGCTAATTCGATTCCAGCAAATACTTTGAAATGGATTGATATTAATTGTTTCAATCAAGTAATGCAGACATTAATCATTGTATGCTTGGCCTACCCTGTACTGATAATGGGTAAAATACCACGGAACCGGTCTACAGGTGATCAGTTTGAGTGAAGTGGTTAATATAATAATAATAAAGCGGCTTTATTCATCATTTTAGTTAAAAATGAAAGAAAGGTACAGAGTAGCAAGGAGCAATACACAGAGTTAAAAATTATGAAAGGCGAAGTGTCAGCAAGAGCTGTTTTTCAACTCAACCATGAAGAAAAAATAATAAAAAAATAATAATAATAAAAATAAAAACTCTGAATTTATATATAAAATTTGAAATAAAGATAGATCAATGAGTTACCTAATTGAACAACTATGGAAAAAAAATCAACAAGAACATCCAAAATTGGGTAGCAGTCATCAACGTCTTGAAAAGAACTGAGTATCTTTTAGTAAAAGTTTCAGCCTTTTTTGAAATTGGATAGCGTGTAAGACCTAAAGTCATTGGGTAGCTGATTGTACAATTTGGCGGCTTTATATGAATAACTTCTGGTAAAGATTGCAAAGGAGTGAGGAAAGATCACAAGTAAGTGTCTATTGCGTGTTCTAAGGTTGTTTATAGACGAAAACATGTTCAGCCTTCCGAACAAATATTTTGGAGCTTTGGCTTCAAGTATTTTGTGTGTGAATGAGAGTATGTGAAGAGTCCGAAGATGGTCCAACCTCAGCCAGCCAGAGTCTTCCAGTGCAGCACTAATATGGTCAAATTTGCGGATACCGTAGAAGAAACGTACACAAGAGTTTTGTATTCTCTGAAGGCGATTTTGGTCGTATCTAAGGAGGGCAGGTCCATAGATACTGTCACAGTAAGACAACTTTGACGTAATCGAGGTTCCACATAAGGTGAGCTGCAGGTGCTTAGAACGTAGATATCTATTTGTAAATAATTGCCTAAGTACATTGTAAGAAGATTGACATAGATGTCCAACGTGTTTTGAGAATCTTAGAGGGGTGTCAATCCATAGTCCCAGATTTTTGCCTTCATTCACTATAGAGATTATATCGTTTCCAATATTATTTTTCAGTTCATCTCGAACTTCCTCCAATTTCTCTGAGGAGCCAAAAAGCATAACCTGTGACTTCTTAGGATTCAAACGTAAGTTATGAGCTGTGGAAAAGTCATATAAATTATTCAAATCATTATTCGTATAATTTTGAGATTGAGACTATTGAAAGAAATATGGAGTTGGGTATCATCGGCGTAGTGATGTATTCTTGCATTTTCGATGATTTCATGGAAATCGGAAATATATATGGAGAAGAGAAGAGGTCCTTAAATGGAACCCTGGGAAACACCAAAATCCACATTCAACGAATCTGACTCGATGCCATTCATCCATTTCACAATAAACGTTTGCACGTAGGACTTTGCACGTTCTTCCTTCGGATGTAATTCAACGTCCGACGAGGCATTAGCCAGGAAAATAGTGTTTTTTTTTATGGATTTGGGACCAACATACACCTATTGTATGGGTTTTTGTAGTCAGTTATCTTGAGGAAGTCGATAGTTATTTCAGAATACGAAATTTAGAAGTTGTGCGCCACTTTTCTGCGACTTTTGTAGAAGACGAGAATTATTGTACGAAATTTGAGAATTGACCCGTTGGTACTACAAAAATTGAAAACTTGTCTGGACCATTCTGGAGATCAGAATAATCTGATATGCATTGAATAGGTTTATTTAAGGTTTAGAAACATTCTCAAAATATAGATAAATAGAAGTAAAACTATTATCAGTTGTAATTGCTCAACAATAAGAAGGTAAATATAACATTTGGTTCAAGAAAAATTATAACCGATGAGAGTTGTTTATTTTAATTGTCAGTATTTTTGTAATCAGTGGATATTTTGTTTGACTCTAAGTGATCTCTTGAGCATTGAAGTGAAGGCTGCATTGAAGTGAACAGAAAATGCATATACAATTATGACTGATGATTTTTTCAATAAAGTTACCTGTGCTCGAAATTTCATAATTTTTCCGTGATTTTTAACAAAATTGCGATGCATTATATCTCATTCAGTAGAAATGAGCACCCATTCATTTCATCGTCGCAATTGAGATTCAAATAATCCAGTTCTCAAACCATTCGTTGTTCTCGGAAAAACTCCCCAATTAAATACGTCTAGGAGAAACTGCTGAAATTCTACATATTCACCCCAATTTCGGCATTTCCGTTACTTCATGAAGTCTTCAGATATTGATTCAATTGAATTGAAAAACTTATTTAATCTCAAAAACAGGAATTATTTACGAAAACAATGTTCAGATTTCAATTACTACTACTCTGTTGACTCTTGATGCAAGAGCGTTTCGAAATATTCAACACGGATTCAAAATACTGATGTAAATGTACACAGCTGCATTTGGAATGAAAACATCAACATAATTCCTGAATAACCCTATACAATCACTACAGCAGAGTTTCCCTGAAATCGCATGGATTTTGACATCATAGTAACACATTCTAAATCTCTATCTTGAGTTATATCAAAATGGTGAACTGTATTCATTTATCACTATTGGATGCAAAAAGACTACAGCCACTATGGCTTTCGGAGTTCCCCAAGGCACAGTACTTGGTCCGCACCTCTTCAACATTTATATCAATGCTCTCTTCAAACGCTTTTGCTGACGACCCAGCGGTACTTTACCATTCGGACATGTGGTCGCAACTGAAAAATATGGTTACATAAGATGTACCACGAATATTCGAATAGTTCAACAGCAAAACATAAACCCAGATGAGACATTATTGTTTATGTGAAAAGTGTGACTGTGTGCACGTATCGATATAATCGATGAAAGAAAATTGTATTTCGTGCATAAAATTATTTATTAGTTGTAGCAAAGCGCTTTCGACGGTTAAGTCATCATCAGTGCGTACCTGAAAGTAAGTATTTTGATAGAAAAAGTTACTGAAAAGGTTTTATTTGAGAAAGAAAATTGACATATTTTAAAAAAGTGAGGTTACTTACTCGTCAGGTGTACAAGAAGCCAAAAGGCCATAAAACAGCTCATGATCAGTGAACACTGTATAGGTTTACATAACATACATGTTAAAATAAGTATTCTAGGTCAGGATGACACTAGATATTAAAATTTCCCTCTATTTTCTCATTTCTTGTTAGAAACCATTATTTTGGTGTTATAGCTGGACCCAAGTGACAAGATTGACAATTGACAAGTGAACGTTGAAGTAGAAAGACATGGAACACAAAATCATGGGGATATCAGAATCAAGAAAGGAATATCCCTGTCATACGAAAACACACCAGAAGATGATCAATCTAATGAGGACAGTCATCTGTCAAATATGTTCCAGTATTCCAAGGAAGACCAGACAAGACTCTAATTCTCGCATTTAAGTCATCGTAATTGAATATGAGTTCAAGGGAGAAGTCTAATTAGACCTGTCCTAATCAAAATAAACAATTGAATCATTATGGTAGTGTCCATAGACAATGAATTTAAATTTTTCTTTATAAAAATAAAAAATCCTTGTCCACCATGGCTCAGTTGAACTTCAACTGGGGGATAGGAAGTGTGATACAAGTCTAATGGGAACTAGACCCAACTTCACAACTCCCACAGCCGGAGTAAAACCGAGTCTAAAAGGTGATAATCCAGAACCTGACTTGTGTTCTCAGTATGGAGAAAACTGAAAAAGAGGCTTGCAAATTGCAAAGAGATACAAGTAAAATCATCATAGAGAATGGAAATTGAAAATTAAGAATGATTAACAAGAAACAAAAAGGAAAATTATGGCATAAGGCTAAGAAAGTTAAATATTTAATTTAAACGTCTATGAAGTGGAATATAGGATCTATTTAAATTGACTTGTGTGTTGAGACAAAGGTTATTGAAAGATAAGTGCCATGTGAAGTGGAATGAATAGAAAAATCGAATTAAACGGTTTTCTTCACATAAAGGATTCAATATAAAATTGAACCAGAAAATGGTAGATCTCAGGTGAAAAACTACTTTTCGGATACCACCAACTTGAATGATATTCACTGAAAATCATGCATCTTCCATATAATGATCAATGGACTTGAATGCAAATGTTTTTTCGATAAGCTCGATTATGTTTAATTTATGCTGCACTACATTACGGTTTCGGCTTCTTGGCCTCATCAGCGGAGATAACCAGCCAAAGTCAAGAACTTGGCTGAAGTGAGACACAACGTAAACAAACCATCATCGATCTTGTAACACCTATAGGACGCCGGAAAGATAAACTTTAACTGGCGGTACCTAGTGACAGAAAGAAACACTCGAAATCTCACTCGATAGTTTCTAATAAAGATTCTTCAGTAGTGCTAAGTCGTTGCATAGCAGTGAGTAAGTGCCAGAGTGGAATGAATAGAAAAATCGAATAAACGGTTTTTCACTAAGGATTCAATATAATTGAACAGAAAATGGTAGATTCAGGTGAAAACACACTTTCTGGCAAATACCACGCAGAACATTGAATGATATTCACCTGAAAATCCATGCATACTTCCATATAATATCAATGGACATTGAATGCAAATGTTTCTTTCTGATAAGCTCGATTATGTTTGGATGAGGGCCAAGAAGCCTGAAACCGGTATGCGGATTGTTAGGTGAACACGACATAAATTAAACATAATCGAGCTTATCAGAAAGAAACATTTGCATTCAATGTCCATTGATATTATATGGAAGTATGCATGGATTTTCAGGTGAATATCATTCAATGTTCTGCGTGGTATTTGCCAGGAAAGTAGTTGTTTTTCACCTGAGATCTACCATTTTCTGGTTCAATTTTATATTGAACCTTTATGTAAGAAAACCGTTTAATTCGATTTTTCTATTCATTCCACTTCACATGGCACTTATCTTCACTATATGCTAGACGGGCTTGCCAATTCTACTGAGAAGGAATCTTTATTTAGAAACCTATCGGGGTGGAGATTTTCGAGTGTTTCTTTCTGTCACTAGGTACCGCCAGTTAAAGTTTATCTTTCCGGCGTACCTATAGGTGTTACAAGATCGATGATGGTTTGTTTACGTTGTGTCTCACTTCAGCCAGAGTTCTTTGGACTTTGGCTGGTTGACTACTCCGTACGATGAGGGCCAAGAAGCCTGAAACCGGTATGCGGATTGTTAGGTGAACACGACATAAATTAAACATAATCGAGCTTATCAGAAAGAAACATTTGCATTCAATGTCCATTGATATTATATGGAAGTATGCATGGATTTTCAGGTGAATATCATTCAATGTTCTGCGTGGTATTTGCCAGGAAAGTAGTTGTTTTTCACCTGAGATCTACCATTTTCTGGTTCAATTTTATATTGAATCCTTTATGTGAAGAAAACCGTTTAATTCGATTTTTCTATTCATTCCACTTCACATGGCACTTATCTTTCACTATATGCTAGACGGGCTTGCCACTCCTACTGAGAAGGAATCCATTTTCTGGTTCATTACTAGGTACCGCCAGTTAAAGTTTATCTTTTCCGGCGTACCTATAGGTGTTACAAGATCGATGATGGTTTGTTTACGTTGTGTCTCACTTCAGCCAGAGTTCTTTGGACTTTTGGCTGGTTGACTACTCCGTACTGATGAGGGCCAAGAAGCCTGAAACCGGTATGCGGATTGTTAGGTGAACACGACATAAATTAAACATAATCGAGCTTATCAGAAAGAAACATTTGCATTCAATGTCCATTGATATTATATGGAAGTATGCATGGATTTTCAGGTGAATATCATTCAATGTTCTGGTGGTATTTGCCAGGAAAGTAGTTGTTTTTCACCTGAGATCTACCATTTTCTGGTTCAATTTATATTGAATCCTTTATGTGAAGAAACCGTTTAATTCGATTTTTCTATTCATTCCACTTCACATGGCACTTATCTTTCACTATATGCTGACGGGCTTGCCATTCCTACTGAGAAGGAATCTTTTATTTAGAAACCTATCGAGGTGGGAGATTTCGAGTGTTTCTTTCTGTCACTAGGTACCGCCAGTTAAAGTTTATCTTTCCGGCGTACCTATAGGTGTTACAAGATCGATGATGGTTTGTTTACGTTGTGTCTCACTTCAGCCAGAGTTCTTTGACTTTTGGCTGGTTGACTACTCCGTACTGATGAGGGCCAAGAAGCCTGAAACCGGTATGCGGATTGTTAGGTGAACACGACATAAATTAAACATAATCGAGCTTATCAGAAAGAAACATTTGCATTCAATGTCCATTGATATTATATGGAAGTATGCATGGATTTTCAGGTGAATATCATTCAATGTTCTGCGTGGTATTTGCCAGGAAAGTAGTTGTTTTTCACCTGAGATCTACCATTTTCTGGTTCAATTTTATATTGAATCCTTTATGTGAAGAAAACCGTTTAATTCGATTTTTCTATACAAAGGTTATTGTTGAGTAATTCTGTACTAATGTGTAAATCTTCAATAAAATCTAATCTATTATAATTTTTGGACCTAACTTCATGTAGGATCTGTGAATTTCTATTTGGACTGAAATTATGATTGTTAAATCTTAAGTGATGGCCGAAGGCAGAAACTTTATTACTATTTAAATGTTCCAAAATACGAACTTTCAAAGGTCTACAAGTTCTACCAATGTAGGCTGCATCGCAGTCTTCACAATTTAACTTATATATACCACTTTTGGAAAGTTTGTCAATTTTGTCTTTTGTATTGACCAAAGAGCTACTCAAGCTATTGTTGGTTTTGAAAGAAATTTTAATGTTGTCAAAGTTACTTTTAATGCAACTAGCTACTTTGTTAGAAATGTTGTTGTTTAAAAGGAATTGAAACAAATTTCCGATTGAATTTGATTTTGATAAGATAAATTATGTTCATTTTTATGTTTAATTTTTGTATCAAAGTGTTAATAATTCTAGGATTATAATCATTGTTGGAAGCTATTTGTTTCAAATTATTCAATTCTTTTGATACTCAACAGTAGAAAGTGGTACATTTAAGAGTCTGTGGATGTAACAATAAAACGCAGCCATTTTATGCTGATGGGGATGATTCGAAAACTAGGTATCACATGATCAGTTTGTGTGGGTTTTCTGTAGATATTGAAATCTACAGAGTGAATATTTTTATGTATTGTAAGATCTAAAAAATTTTTTTTATTATTTGATTCTATTTCTAAAGTAAATTTTATGTTAGGGTGTATTTGATTAATTTTAGTTAATAAATTTTGAGCAGTCTCAATATTACCATTTACAAACACTAAACAGTCATCCACATACCTGTACCAATGTAGAATTTCAGGATTAATATCCGTGACAATGAATTTATTTTCTAAATTGTTCATGAAAATATCTGCTAAAAAAGGAGATAAACAACTACCCATGGCAAGACCTTCGGGTTGCTGATAATATTTTCATTAAATATAAAAAAATCTTGTGAAAGGCAAAAATTCAAAATGGTTAATATAAAAGTAGTACAATTGTCATCAACTCTTGCAAGACTTAGAACCTCGTTGACTAGTGGTAAAGTTTCCATTTTTGGAACAGAAGTGAAGAGATTGCTAACATCAAATGAAATCATTAGGCAATCTTGGGGTAGATCTAAATTCGTAAGTTTATTAATCAAATCTAAAGAATTACTTACCGAAAAGGTTGGTTTGAAGTTAGTTAACTGTTTTATAAGTTTGTAAATGAAAGAGGCTACAAACTTGTTTATGCCTTTCTCGTATTTCCATAGTATTCTTCCTCTATGATTCATTACGATTTCATATGTCGTATTCAATTACAGAAATCACCATGAAAAGGTGAATAAAATATATTGGAATCATTATTGACTGCTACATAAGATGGAATTTCCTTATAGAAAATATATTCTTATTAAAATTTTACAAGGAAGTTTTTGATATAGATCATCTGGTAATACTATTCAACGCACTTGTTCAACCAAATCTGACGTATGGTTTCTAGCTTGGGGGGAGTTATGAAGAAATATTGGGGGCCATTTGAAGTGACACAAAACTGAATTTTGAAAATCATTCATAGAAAATACCACTGATACCCAACCGATACTTTATTCGATGAAACCAAAGTATTCGACATTCGAGAATAATTTTTCCAAAGTATTGTTATAAACCATTTCAAAAACAAAAGTAATTTCAAACAAATAACACACAAATACTTACATTACAAGACATAAAACTGAAACAACAGCAATTCCTAACCTTAGTGTATGCAGAAATCCCCTTGGATTTAGTACAGCTACACTCTCTCGGGTTATTTGAGAAAAAAATCAAATTCTAGCTTCATTTAACAGTTATATCGTACTCATTATCTTTGTAAATATATTTATGAAAAATGAGGAAAGGAAATGGAGCATTTATCAAGATTATGATCCATTCACAACGATTGCAATAAACAATTTATTTTCCGATATTGTGATGTTGAGAATCGATAAAAAATCATTTAGAAAGGATATCATGCAACTCCTCAATGTTTTCTCTAATCCTTATCCTGGCTGGAAAATCAGCAACCTCCTCGTAAACATCGGTTCGGTCTTCTCTCGAGAACTTGTTCCACTTCTCATCATCTTGCCTGATATCCGGCATAGTGTTTTTTGGCATGAGTGTGAACTGGATGTACAACAGTGAAGCACAAATTGCAGAAGCCTTCATTTCATCTATGCTCGCCACGAAAGTTTCGTTAGGATATATTTCATCTATACTCATGTCAAAATCTTTCAAGATTTCTCTCGTTTCCATCCAATATGCGTTCAATACATTTGGCATGTATCTACTTCGGATTGTTTTATCGGTATTAACGTATAGGAAGAACAGTATTTCAAAAGCTGGAGGGCAATATCTTATGTTCTGATAATCAATGATATAACATGACGTGTTTCCGTTCTCACCGGTACGAAACATGATATTTGTATCCCCACAAGTCTCCCTGGTTGATGACATTCCTATATTTTTCCGATCTGCCCGCCTTTGCAGGTAGTTCGTTATAGACGCGTTCTACTTTTTCTTTGAACTGACACATCGTCATACTTGTGATGACCTCTGGATATTTGTCCAACAGATACTCCATGACCATCATTTTCCCGCATTCCACTTCGGTCTGAATTTAACGGGACAAAGCATCATCTCTTCTAAATATTGTCGGTAGTAGTCGCCCATACGAACCGTTTTTCCAAGTGCTTTTCCAACTTTTTCCTCGAATAAAAGGGAGCAAGAGTGAAATTTTGCTAGGGTTTTCACCCCAGCCAAGAGATGATCGAAATCTAAAGGTATCAAGACATCAACTGATGCAAATCCCGAACTAGAAAGGTCTTCCATTATGAAGCACTCATTCGTTCGCACAAGGAAGCATTTTGGAGCAAAAGTCAATGACCCTAGTCCAAGTTGTTCAAGTGTTGGAATGAAATTGTCGTATATAAATTCTTCTTTTCCAAATGCGCTTTCTGCCCACTTGATGGAATTCTCATTTCCACTCGTTGGAATAAACTTCGCAAAGAAACGCATCGGCTGAATTTCCCCATTGAATTCCACTACAATGTTCAATTTGAAATAGTCCCCCAAATATCCAGGTTTCTCATCCATGGGTACGAGGTTATATTCAATTATATTATACTCGCTACAACCCAGTTTTTTAGACACAATTTGGTAGCATTCCTCTCTGAGTATACCTGGATTCAACAAATATTCATAGAGCTCATCCATTGCAGATTCGAGAACACTTGATTCTCCTGCTTTCATGCTCAGATTTTGCACCATTTTCATCTTCACACAAGGTATACATTTCCTTATCTTATCCTTATACTCTGTTATTGAAACAATTGTACCAATTTCGTGGAGTTTGTCATTAAGAGCTGTGCAAAAGTAGTTGGAGAGCTCTTCAAAGTAGCGTTGCCTCTCCATTTGATTCGTGTTGGAAAATATCATCACAAGAGCCTCATGAATCAACTTATCTACTGCAGTAATTGTTCTGCTTTCTGTTATTATCTTATAAGCACCATCTTCAAGTTTTTTTGTATCAATATTCTCAAATACTTTCGGGGGTAGTTTTCTCAGATCATCCAGGAAATTTCCGTCTACGCAAGGCTCTTCTGAATCTACATCGTTGGTGACTTCTTCCGAAACTACTTGCAGCAAGGCCTTGAGATACGCGAGGGTCATGATGAATCCTCGTGTCGCACAGAACTATTCACAATAACGTTTGATAACTGTGTATGACTAGTACTTATCCCATTCAACGTATTGCGTCGACTTTCATATTTGCTGTGTGATTATTGTTGATTAAATATAAGGGGAGATGTGTGGAAATTGTATAAACTGACGGCAAGATGAAAATAATAGTGCAGTCTCCATTGGTACGAGGGAGTTGATTAAGTTCAAAATACCCATTGAATAACCAAACAAGAGAGCCATGTGAAGGGTACCGTAGAACGAGGCTATTCTAGACTATTTTACATTATTTTTAATATATAAGAAAAAGTAATTATTTCGATAATCGTTTTGGATACGTTTATATACAACCAAATATTATCCTATGACAAATAGGCCCCCTTTCCTACAGGAAGCCTGAAAACAAATTGTTTAGGCCCCTCTGAAATGGCCCCGTGGGTCGGAGTTATTTTAGAATCGGTGAGAATAACGCATAAATTATAGTTGCCTTGTATGTGGGGCTAAATTGGAATAAGAAAAGTGTGCTTTAGGCCACACGACTAAAGTAAAACTTCTTTAGCTCCATCTATATGTATGTATATATATATATATATATATATATATATATATATATATATATATATATATAAATATATATATATTGTTATGTTATGAAAAACCAGTTAGATATTTTAAAAAGAAAAAACCCACAAAAAAGAATAATTATTGATTAGCTATTAGTTTCAAGAGATTGTTTCTACATGAATTTGAAGTTATATTTCCTTTATAAGCCTATGTATGATATGAATAGATAGAAATGTCCAAATTATATAACACAATCAATTTCATACACTGTCAGAATGATTACAACCCATAATTCTTCAGAAGACAACAAAAAGTCTCGATTTACAAAATTTTCCTGAATAAAATGTGATCTACAAATTTATAAATTTGAAACATACAGTATATGAAATTGTAGCTAACTAAAAGTAGCCAATGGTAGAACAGCAATCTTCTTGATGACAATAGCCAATCAGGGAACAGATGGTCACATGTAGAATTTGAAATTGTAAGAGAATAAGAGCGGGAAAGTGTCAGAGGCAATTATTATTGAAATTTGTACATAGTTAATAAGAATGGAAAAATAGTTTTATGTATAAGTTATGACACATAACCATAAACAGTGAAAATGTGACAATATAGTGCGCGAATTCAAAAATTCGAATCAGAGGGAAGGAACAAAAATGGTATCTAGGTGACAACAAACAAAGCCAGAAAGGAGATCGAAAATAAATTTAAAACGAATGCCACGTTATATTTTTGGGAGAAAAAAAAATGGAATAATTTCAACATTATAAGCAAAAAACCAATATTACCTTATTTGTACACCATACACAAATATTCGAAAGCTGATATTTGGATTGGAATGGTTCCTTCTATTTGGTATTGGAGTTCCTGATAGCATTGGAGTGGAAGGGAATCCAAATCCTGGTGTATATTTTGAACACCGACAGTTCCAGACGGGTATAAACTTTCATAGTGCACATCACGTCCTGAACAATTTCACAAATAACGCATATCACATCAGAAGAACTTTATTTCACTTTATTTTGAACTATTAAGGAAAATTTCACTTTCAAGGTAAAAGTGAGGTTGTGTCTATCTATCCATGACTTGTTTCTCATGATTATCCATGAATATTTGTAGATTCACCTCAGAATAAGTTATTTTTCGTAGGCCAGGTAAAATTAAGTTTTCCTGAATAAAGGAAATAATTGCTTTTTGATACTTTGTCGTTTGTTTTCTACAATGATCAACAATCATAGCAGTGGCTAGTGGCTCAATTGCCTGAACCGGCTATCTGAGATAAGAGGCGTACCAAATGTGCTTAGCTGTGGTGAGGAAAGTGATAACAATTGGCAGCAACGTGACGAGAGAACAGTGACGTTAGCTAGCAATTATTATTACATCATATTACATATAAAAATATTATACAGGGCAAAAATATCTACCCATATCATAACAATTCGGCTCACAAAAAAGAGCAAAAACTATTAGCAATATTTTTATAAACAACAATTTATTTACAATCATCATTACATAATAAATTGGCATCCAAAACGTGGGGCGAAATAATAACAAATAATTTGTTATATCATCATTACAATATATATATATATATATATATATATATGTTTACATATGTTTAATATATACATGTATATACATATATTAATTTTCTAATAACCTATAATTTCATCATTTTAGTTTGGTAAATTATTATTAGTCATGAATGATTATACAACTAAAATAAAATTTAATTTACCTAACTCCAATAATTCGTCTCGGTTATTGTACATGATATATAGTGGGATTTTCATCATTAACTTCCATTTGATTATTGTCATGTTCAATCACGATGTCACCAATTATTTGTGATGGTGAACCTCTACAATTAATGAGTGTTTTATTATTTACGTATTAGTCAAATTTTATGTTATCATATTTAAAAAATTTGCTGAAGTAAATTGTAGAAACGCGAGGCTGAAATACGGAAGAGTAACAAGGAGAAAGAGAGAGAGAGACAAGAAATTAGGACATGCCGCATATTAGTAGAGGGAGAAAATAGACAAGGAAAAAGGAACGCTGCATATGACGCTACGACGCCAGCAACTAGTATGAGATACGCACTCACCTTTGTCGAGACCGTTCGCCTCGCCCGATCACACATTTCGTAACGCTCTCGTCACGCATTCACCAGCTTACTCCCCAAGTCAAGCGTGCGTAAAGTTTTACTTCAAAAAATATATATATATATATATACATATATATATATATATATATATTGTTATGTTATGAAAAACCAGTTATATATTTTAAAAAGAAAAAACCCACAAAAAGAATAATTCCTAAATAGCTATTAGTTTCAAGAGATTGTTTTTACATAATTTTTGAAGTTCTATTTCCTTTATTAAGCCTCTGTATAATATGAAAAGATAAAAATATCCAAATACTATATTACAATCAATTTCATACACTGTCATAATGATTACAACCCATAATTGTTCAAAAGACAACAAAAAGTCTAGATTTACAAAATCATCCTGAATAAAATGTGATCCACAAAATGATAAGCTTGAAACATACAGTATATGAAATTGTATCTAACTAAAAGTAGCCAATGGGAGAACAGCAAACTTCTTGATGACAATAGCCAATCAGGGAACAGTATGGTCAAATGTAAGATTTGAAATTGTGAGAAAATAAGAACTAGAAGGTGTCAGAGACAATTATCACTGAAATTGTATATAGTTATAAAAATGAGTTAAGACAAAAATAAAATAAATAAAGCGGAAAAAATTCAAATCGAAAGGAATGAGGAAAAAATGGTATCCAGGAGACGGAAAACAAAGCCACGAGGAGATCGAAAATAATTTGAAAACGAATGCCACGTTCTATTTGGAAGAAAAGAAAAAATTTAAAATTTCGATGATTATAAGCAGCAAACTACATTACCTTATTTGTACACCATATACAAGTATTCCAAAGCTGATATTTGAATTGGTATGGTTCCTTCTTTTCGTTATTGGAGTTCCTGAGAGCATTGGATTGAGAGGAAAACCAAATCCTGGTGTATATTGAACAGCGACAGTTCCAGAAAAGGTATGAACTTTCCTAGTGACATCACGAACTGAACAATTTCACTTATAACTCATAACCCATCAGAAGAACTTTATTTCATTTGATTTCGAACTATTGAAGAAATTTTCACTTTCAAGGTAAAAGTGAGGTTGTGTCTATTTATCCATGACCTGTTTCTCATGATTATCCATGAATATTTGTAGATTCACCTCAGTATAAGTTTTCTATCGTAGGCCAGGTAAATTTAAGTTTTCCTGAATAGAGGAAATAATTGCTTTTGATACTTTGTTGTTTGTTTTCACAATGATCAACAATCATATTTATGACCATTGAATAGATTGAAATTTGACATTAAGCAGTGGCTAGTGGCTCAATTGCCTGAACCGGCTATCTGAGACAAGAGGCATACCAACTGAGTTCAGCTGTGGTAAGAAAAGTGATAAAATTGGCAGCAACGTGACGAGAGAACAGTGACGTTATTATTACATTTTTTATTACTTACAAAAATTATACAGGGCAACAATAATAATTACTATCCATATCATATCAATTTATATTATAATTTATTCCAAAGTGGAACAAAATAAACAACAACTGTTTTTAGCAATTATCATTTAAAAATAAAATATATATAATATATATATATATATATATATATATATATATATATATATATATATATATATATATATATATATATATATATATTTCATAGGTGCCCAAACAATTTTGGGCATCCGTCAATAGGATTATATGTCGATAGGAGTGTTTGATTTCCGACTAGGTGTTTTTTTTCACTATATACCGCCGGTTAAAGTTACTTTTTCCGGCGTACCTATAGATGATTGCTTGATGAAGTTATCATTTGTGTTGTCTCCCCTTTGGCCAGAGCCCCCGGATTTTGACTGGTGACTACCTTACTTTTGGGGGGCCAAAAGCCAAAAACCGGTATGCGGATTGTTGGGCAGATCGGGGATAGATTAAACATAAAAAAATTTATCGGGAAAAAAAACATTTGTAATCGATTTTCTTTGGGGAAAAAGGAAGTGTGCAAAAATTTCCCCCAGGTGAATTTTATTTTCAACGTATTTGCCAGGAAATTTTTTTGTTTGTTTCAAATTGTTTCAATTTATATCGAATTCGTTGGGAAGAGGACTCCAAAGTCTCTTGTTTTCTACATATTGAATACCTAAAAATTTTTCCCAATGACAATTTCCCTTTTGGGGAAATTGATGGGGAAACAATTCAATGATAATAATATTTGTTCATACAATTATATTTGATTCGCGAAGAGAATGCACTACAAACCCCCTTAGTGGGGACTGATCCAAGAGCAAAGTTTGAAGCAACTTTTTTTTAAAAAGGGGGAGAATTTAGAAAAGTCTGCAAATTAAAGTATTGTGTTTTTAAAATTTAAATTAATTTCTACAGGTAAAAAAGCAGAAATAAATTATTTGAAATTTTTCCCCTTTTCTTATATTGGCAAAATCTTGTATTTATCAAAAAAACCCCAATTTTTTATCATCTTTTAGTGTTAGTAATTAAAAATTTTTTTGATAGTTGAAGTTTGTCAGGTTCATTTTTCCCCGTCAGGTATTATATTCTGGAAAAACAATTTCTTTCCCGAAAAAATTATTTATCGATTTTGGGACTCAAGCCCTCAGCCGTTCAAATACAGATTTTGGTCCATCAAGGTTTTTTTTGAAGTGATGTTTGTTAACGATCTCATCGATATATACTGAACATGTTTCAATTTGAAGGCTTCGGGGGAAAAAATTATCCCCCCAAAAATTAAAGTGTGCATTTTGTGTTGAAAATGCAGTTTTTTTGATAATTATCCGAATGCATCTCAATTTGATGAAAACGGGAAATGTTTCAAAAATTTTTCCCGTTAATAAACCCTAGACCCATTTTTTTAAAAGGGGGGGGTTTTTTCCCAACAAAAAAAGGGGACTGGATTGGAAGAGTTTCGAGGTCCCCAATTTTTTTTAAATGGTCGAAAGGGGGAAACCCTTTTATCCAAATATGGGGCCCAAAAAGTTTTTTGGGGGAAAATTTTTTGGGTTCCAATCAAATTTCATAAAATATATCGAATGATAATCATTGGAATCAAAATTGCAAAGAAGGCCATGTTCATTTGTCGTTTTTTTTCAGGCAATTATTTGATTTGGTGTTAATCGTTTTATCGACATAAACCCATTGAATACGATGGTTTGTAAAATTCAAAATATCCAGACCTGTCAACAAAACAACAAGGATTTTTTTTCGAAAACATGAATAGACCCAATAAAAAATAGCTCGTGCATAGAACTCTGAGGTTACTGAGCTTATGTAATTGATGTCACGATTCTCACGATGGCATAGTAACGTTTTGAAATGACTTTTTCATACTTTCCTTAAGAATTAGATACATTTCTGATGGAAATTAGGTAAGCAAACCCTACATTTTCTGCAGGATCATAGTGTGACTATTCTGGTATGGTATGGATGTTCCATTTGAAAAAAATGAGAAAAAAGTGAACCCGAGTTTTGGTTGCCCCTGTATGGGAAAAGCGCCAATCGATGAAATTATGAATAGGAAATAAAAATACACCATTTTTTTGGATATTTGGTAAAAAAAAACAAAAAGGCGGGTTTAAGATGGGGACTACCCAATTTTGGTCCCTTTTATTCTTAATTGGTATGGGGTTTTTTTGGGCGAATATTTGGGTTTTTTTTTCAAAATTCAAAATTCAAGACGGGGGTCCCCAAAAAACAAAAAGAGTTTTTTTTGGGTTTTGGTCCCATTCGTTGGGGGAAAAATTTGGGTTTTTCTGGTTTTTGGGGTTATGAATTTTTTTCAAAAAATTTGTGAATTTAAAATGGGGGTCAAAAATGATGAACGAGTTTTTTTGGGGGATGGTCCGTTTGATTAAAAAATTTGGGATGTGGGGTTTTTTTGGTCGGAGATTATGATTTTTTTTTTTAAAATTTTTTTAAAATTTTGGGTAGCGTTTCCAAAAGGGGGGACAAGTTTTGTGATTATGGTCCCTTCGATTCAAAAAAGGGGGGCGGGGTTTTTTTTGGGCGGGATTAATTTTTTTTTCGAAATTTATAAAAATTTAAGATGGCACCCCCCAAAATGAAAGAGAGTTTTGTGATTTTGGCCCCATTTGATTCAAAATTGGTATGGGGGGTTTTTCCTCGGAGTTTTTGGGGAAATTTTTTTTTAAAAAAAATTTTTAAAATTTGTTTGGGCCCCTTCCAGGATGGCGGACGAGTTTTTTGATTATGGTCAGATTCTATTCCCAAAATTGGGGTGGGATTTTTGGGGGGGGAGATCATGATTTATTTCAGCTCAAAACTTGCAGGGGAGCAGACCTTTAACGATGTCTACTTGAAATAAACAGATTAAGGCGAATTTATTTAAAAAAAAAAAAAAAAACCCAAAAAAAAAAACCCTTTTTAATTAAACCATTTGCCAAAAAAAAAGGGGAAAAGATTTATTTTTTTTGTTAAAAATTTTTTGGGGTTTTTTAAAACGAATTGTAAAAAAAAATTTAAAACTTGACAAGTTGTTACTTCCCAAACCCCAAACATTCCCCAATAAAAATTTAAATTTGGGACCTACTTTGGGTACAAGCTTTTTTAAAAACCCAAAAAAATTTAACAAAAAAAAAAATTTAAAACGTTGTCAGCGATGACTTTTAAAATTATTTTATAGGTTTTAGTACCGGGTTAAATGAAAATTTTTATTAAAAAAAAACAGGATCATTTGATTCGGGTACTGAATATGAGAAACTTCTAAAATCAAATTTTTTCATTTAGAATTTACTAATAACGTTATAATGATATTTTTTTCATGATTTTTAACCACTTGAACGATTTTTTTCTTGATGTGATCCAGGGCCTCTGTCGAGTAATTGAAAATTTTTTCTTCTCCCAAAAAATAGGATCGGTAATCCCTTTAAAAAATTTTTTTTTCCCATTGTTCTACATCAAACCGTTCAAAAATTATCGAGGTAAGGTAAACCATTCAGATCCGCACTTTTTTTCCCCAAAAAAGGGAAAACTTATTTTTCCAAAAAATTTTTTTTAATTTTAGAATGTTTTATTTTCTAATTTTTTATTATGTTATGGGTACGGGGAAAAAAATTTTTTCATTGTTTCTTTTATTCTAAACCGCCCAAAGGGAAAAGAATATTCCTTTTTATAATCGTCAGGGGGCCGGCGGTTTTTTTTTTTTTACGGGTTGATTTTTAAAATAGGGGAAAACCCCGGGGAATTATTGGAGAAAAATTTTTTTTTATCGTGGGGAATGTTGAATGGATTGTACTTCCTAATTTTAAAAATTTATAATTGTCGAAAAAAGTTTATAAACTCCAAAAAAAAACTTGAAAAAAAAAAGTTTTTTATCACACTGTACCTCGGAAAAA